>VOPJ01012947.1:0-20526 GCA_014673585.1 Semibalanus balanoides | reverse complement strand
GGTTACGTGGATAGAGGTGTGTGTGTGATAGGACATCAGCACCATTCTCGGCCTTCGCTACCATCTATACGCTGCTGAGAGGGACGGATCAGTCGTGGACAGCAACAGACACGCTGTTGTAGCTGTTGTAGCTGCTGTTGTAGGCCGGGTGCGTGTGACGTGTGACACGTGCATCTCTCGGTGGATAGATACTGCAGCTCTGTCATCCAGCTGTCTCCATGAGTTGGACGGAGCTGACTCGGCCGGCGTTCAGCCGACCGGACAGCCGACAGCTTCTGCTTCTCAGGTCAAGGTTGTGAATTTGCGGTCTCTGTGGTTATCATGAGTGCTGATTCATAAGCGATGGAGAATACAATATCAACATATTTTCAGAAACATGACAAAAGTAATACCTGCAATATTTCATCTGACCTGGTTCAGATTCAGATGTTTTGGATCGTTGTCTGATATCCGCCGGATATCAGGATAGCGATCCAAGATAAACCTGCGGCCGGCGACATGGCGGCACGGCGAGAGCCAGGGGCCATACAGCCCAGAGCGGCGCCACCTTCCGAAAGTAGGTGGGATGGAGGCATTTTGAAGTCGATTCAAATAGTTAAACACAGATTACAACGTACAAGTGTATTTAAATCGGCAGCTACGCTTAGGCCCGGACGATGATATATTAATTGTTCTAATATTTTTTGAATAAATTATGTTTTTCCATCAATTTTTAACAAACAGGTATTTAATACTTTACAATCCACATTATGAAACACTTATCAGAACCGCTTATCAATAGACACTAAGACAATCAATAGGTAAACGTTTCAGAATAACCGTGATGCATTCGGCGGATTAACTTGGCCCCAGATGGCGACGCATGTATAAGTATTGTATGTGCGGTTGGTTTCATTTACCAATCAGGGACGTCGTTACGCCTCATGGTGCACTTATCTATTTCAATTTATGGCCCCGTGACTTGTTTACAAATCAACATAGAAACCAGAGTATAGTGATGGATCATGTTGTTCGTCACCGTATGTGTAAGTGCATACCTATTTTACACTTTAATTAATTTTTTAAGTTAAAAAGTTGCTATTTCACTTTTAAATTGACCCACGATCAATTGATACCATAAATACATGTGCGACAAAAAATGCAGATGAATAAATCGAAGGGAAATATTACCTTTTAACACCTTCGTTTCCTCACAGTTCAATCGGAAGATAGAGCGCTTACTTTCCGAGTCTGATTCTGAGGCATAGGCGTAGGAACAGTGGTCGGGGCCCACGCATGGCTCCCTCACTTTTCGTCAATTTGTTTTGCTAAAATATTTTATTTTGCTTGATGCTAAACACAAATTGATGGCTAAAAGGTTCGCCAAGACGAAAAAAAAACAAATATGCGAAGAAATATTCCATTGGGTGTTTGGTTTCTAAAGACGAGATCAAAATTTCACTACCCCCTTCTTCCACACTTTCCGCGACGTTCCTACATCTTCTGGTTTGAGTCACTTTTCTTGTGAAGGTGAGCTGTTAGCTGTTTCTACGCTCGTCACTCGCTGTTCCAATAAAAACATACATCGGAATCCACCATAAGCGACTTCTGATCGCCAGCACCGGTCATTAATTCTGCCCATGGTAGCCTCTCGACCTCGTCTAGCTTGGCATGGCGAGCTCCCTGGCGACCAATAATCGAAACCTGACCTTTACGTAGGTGGCGCTACAGGTGAGCCGAGCGCCGCTTATGGGCCTGTTCCAGTCGCACCTCCGCGGAGGAGTTAGAGCAAGTTTGAGCAGCCAGAGCAGCATTGTGAGCCGCCCGGGAACGACCATTGGGACTCGGGGAGTTTTTAGAGGAGGTATCAGCTGTTTGCGTCGAAGGCTGGGCATCTGTTGACATTAGTAAATGTATCAGCCGCGCCATAAATGTGCTCCTCCAGCCTCCTCTGGTTGTCCCACCTCGAGATCGGGAGCAGGTTTGAGGATTAAGAGGAGGTTTCAGGAGCAGTTGGATGAGCTTAGAGCAACTCGGAGCAGCCACGGGAACGACCGGAGGAGGTTAGAAGGTGGTTAGAGGCAGTTGGAGGCTGCGACGGGAACAGACCCTATGTAAAACGTACTTCAGGGCCTTGATTGGCTGTGCCACGCGACGCAGGAGTGATATGGGTTGGGAAATGCAAGTTTATCTCCATTATTATTTCTTTGTTTTATCAGATTATTGTATCAAGCATATGTTCGGTGGGGATGCATTCTTTTGATATCGCCAATAATTATCAATTTACGAAACACTTATTTATTTCCGTCCCTCAATCAAAGGCGGATCCAGAGGGGCCTATGGCGCCATACCCCCTTCAGCAGGGCGTCTTCGACGGGGGGTTCCAGACCCCCCACGCACACACTCTCAAAAGGCGGGGGTCAAACACCCACTTATTGCGAGGAAAGTTGAAAATTGATCGTAAAAATTGTTATTACAGCTTTCAACATCCAGCTATCCACAACAAAAATTGAAAATTTCGTGTCGCTTCGCGGCATGACACTTGACACAAGCTTCCAAATTGCTTATAACAAAATTGAAAATGTGAAAATGAATTTCATTAACCCTCGCACGGACGGGGGGCGGATATCCGCCCCCGTTTTTTTTCAGGAGTAGCGGAAAACGGCGGCGCGTAGTGCCGCCAAATTGTGCATAAGTGTTTGGGCATCAATTACCCACACTTTCTGAAAAAAGTGCCTAAAAAATTTCAAGGTCACGTTGTCAGGTCACATTAAATGACCTGACCTCAAGTCATATTTTTGAAAGTTTGACATCTTGCCGAAGCCACAGTGGTGAACCAAACAGTTTGAAAACTCACAGTGTAATAAGTCAGTGGTATCTACAGTTCGTATATCTCGGATTTGTTATGTCGGTGACCTGAGGTCATTTTCCAATTTTCGTGACCTCCCATTATAAGTATATGGAAAAAAATAAAATGCTCACCAATCGGAACAAAACCTGGCTAAATATGGTCAGTTTTCATCCTTGTCACTATTTTGGAGCTTAGCAGAAGAATGCATGTTGAAATTTTCTTCCGTGACTTCTTGAAGGTCAAATCCAATGTGCCCCAAGGGCATATGATTTTTGTACAATAACTTATCTTTTACGTGAGGTGCTATGGTTTTCACCATTCTCTTTTCTCTTGTTTCTCTCTTTCTCCATCGAATGATATTAAATTTGACGACCTTGACATGACCTCAGGTCAGGTCAGGTCAAATTTGTGAGTTTGACCTAGCTAGGTCATACGATATATTATTCGATGCGCCCTGATGAGAGGAACACGATGATCGCAAAATTGTTGCTCTAGCGTTTATAAATAAAAGGTAATTAGCAAAAAAACTTTCCCCATGAAATTAAGCATTTTGACCTTTGCTGACCTCTAGAGCCTAAACTACTGATCCTATCTCAAATTTGAAGGCATGTTGCAGAAAGAGCGTTTCAAGGAAATGTCCGTGTTTTTTTTCGGAATGCTCCTAGGTATCTTAATTATTGAGCTAACCTGGATTATGTGAAGCAGTGCTCAATTTACTCGAAATAATGGGAAAGTTTGACCTATAGTAATTGACCCTCCTAGTTGGACGTCAATATTGGACCTGGTCAAATGAATAATCCTAAGTACTGTCTTTCTAGTACTTGTTCACGACCTACCGCTAACATCCGTTTTTCGCTTTCTCGCTACGTTGCGTAGTTTTATGAGATCTTCTGGGGTGGCGGTTATCCGCCCCCCGTCCGTCTAAGCTGGCTTTAGACCCCCGTCCCGTGCGCGGGTTAAGTGTCTGCCATAAACTCTCTTTGACGGTAATTGCTTGGCTCCGGGGGCGCCCACTTTCTTAAACATATTAAGGACTAGCGCAAGCGGCTGCTATGTTAACTGTTAGACTTTGCTTGTTCCCAAGACCCGCAGCTGTCGCACTCGGACTATATTGTGGCCTCGGCACGCACACAACACAGTTCATACTCCACGCCAGCACCGACATCCACACCGCGGCCCGCTCCACAGCCTTCTGACCCCGCCGGTCCCCAACCCCGTCGGGCCGGGGTCCGCCCGGCGGGTCAGGTCACGCGGCGGACGCGCATGGCCGACAACACCTGGCCAAGCCGCGCAGCGCTCACTCATTGGACCGCGTCGCGCGCGGTTCACCGCACGACGCCCGCCAGTTAGGCGACCCGCAAGGACACGCATCACGCAGCGGCGGCAGTCGGCGCACCCGCGCCCGGCGATTGACCCAGCGCCGGACCAATGCCCACATTCTTCCCCTCTTTGAGGAAGGCGCGCCCCTGGGGACCAGACAAATGAGTAAGCAAGGCTGGCCAAAAAGGTCAGCGCACATTCACATCATATACAAAGATCAGAAACAAAACGAGTACCTTCTGTGAGCGTGCAAGAAACATAACAACCGAGGCCACAGAACACCATTTACATGACTAAAATTGGTCACGAAAGACGGTAGAGACAAACAAGCGATCAGGTGGTTTTTCCGACTCCTTGCGCGGCAAATATTCTCTCCCGGAGGAGCCCGGTGCCCGGACGGCCTCCCACGCGCCGAGGGTCGGGAGTCTGAAGAGGTCGGACGCCCCCGGAAATGGCCACAGCGTCCCGCCACATCGGCAGCTGCACAGGCGCCAACAGGCGCAACACCACCCTCCGGATCAAACCGGTTGACCCGGATCAGAAGAGTCAGGCTCCGGCTTGCCTCCGCTGTGGAGTCATTTCAGATTCCGCTCTCAGACCACCGCGGCCCTATCGTCGGTGGGCTCAGCCCCCCTGGGTAGAGGTGCCCCTCCACGGGATCAGCGGTCACAGGGTCGTCCCTACTGCTCATCTGGGAAGGCACAGATTCTCCCGACTGTGCCGGGGCGCTCTGCTCCCCGACCCAGCTGCCCTCCACCGACGACTGCAACTCACACAGGGCAGAGCCGGCGACATCACACAACTCATGAAGCACCAACGAGTCGGCCGCAACCCTGGCGGGCTCCCGGAACCCTCAGCGCGCAGAACCCAGGGCTGTTCCACCAGCCTCTCCCACTCTGGCAGGCTGAGCCTGAGTGCCACTTACCCCCCCCCTCCGAAAAGCCTGGCGATCACCAGCAGGCGGCAGCGTCGTGTGGGGCTTAAGTCTGTTGTGGTGCACACTTACAACCTTCCCATTCTCCAGCCGTACCCGATAGTACAGTTCACCCTTACGGCTCACCACGACAGCGGGTTTCAGACAATTAGTAACTTACCATACGATGTATCATCTCGTCCGTTTCTCGAGCTGCTCACTGATGACCCATTTCGAGCATGGTCACCGACAGCGTAATGAAATGTCCTATGCTTCTTATCATATTGACGCTTGTTCCGCTGATGCCCTGCATCTGAAAACTGCAACGCTTGACGGTAAGTATCTCGAAGACCTGCACAAAGACTGTCGATGTACTCGGCTGCAGACCTGGACCTCACGACACGGGGGCATCAATCGCCGCATCAACGGGGAGCTTTGGTTCACGGCCAAACATCAGGTAGAATGGCGAGTACCCCAGGGACCTGTGGATTTGGGCTCGGTAGCCCATCATCAGAAGCGGTAAGTGCAGATCCCACTCAGAATGGTTATCCGAGAGATACTTTGAAAGCATGCCAAGTACAGTTCGGTTGACACGCCTCACACCTGCTTGTTTCCTTCTGGGTGGAAACGTTGTGTTAGACCTGTCAATTCCCATGATGCGACATAATTCTGCAATGATTTGGCTCCTGAAGTTCGCTGCACAGTCGGAATGAATACGCCTTGGGCAGCCGTACCTGGGGAACACCTCCTCAGCCAGAACCCGCGCGACGTTCACGGCAGTCATGTCTGGCAACGCGAACACCTCAACCCAACGAGTAAAATGATCACAGCATACAAGCAGATGTTTGTTGCCGCGCTCCGTCAAAGGAAGGTCAGTCAAAAAGTCGATAGACAACACCTCCCATGGCTCGGATGCGAAGAGCTCCCCCATCGGCGCACGAGGCTGTGGATTGGGACTGTTACGGCCGGAGCAGCGGTCACACTGTCCACAGAACCCAGCCACGTCAGCAGCCATGTCGAGCCAGTAGAACCGGATCTGGGCCTGTTTCAAGAGCTTTTCAGCTCCGAAGTGTCCTCCGCAAGGTCCCGAGTGAAGAGACGTCAGCACCCCACCCACCAGTCCCGGGGGAATGACCACCTGAAGGTTTTCAGGGGCACCAGCTCTGCTGCGGTACACACGAAACAACACTCCCTCAATGAGACGCAGACGCGACCAGTGTCTCAGCCACCGTCTGACTCCATTCCGGCGCACTCCTTGCGTGAAGGGTGTTGAACCCTCAGACCCACAAGCGCTCACCTCTGTCAGCACCCGTCCTTGCCCTGCTCTCCCTGGATGAACTCAATGCCAGTCTCGTGCAGACACCCTGAAACAAGTCTCAGTTTGACAACACTTGTCAGCCACAGGAAGGGGGCGTCTGCTCAAGGCATCAGCAGCCGAATTCTGCGCACCGGGCCTGTACACAATCTGGAACTGGAAGTTTCCCAGAATTTCCATCCACCGCGCGAGCATTCCTGTGGGATTACGGAAGTTGATTAACCACTGCAAGCTGCTTGATCAGACCTCAACTGAAAATGTTTGCCCATTAGAAATGTGAATATTTCTTGAACAAAAGTGACACAAGCCAGCAGCTCCTTTTTTGTTGTAGAGTAGTTTTTCTGTGCCTTCGACAAACGGTGACTGCCGAAGGCAATCACTCGTTGTACACCGTCCTGCTCCTGCAACAAGACAGCACCAGTGCCCTCATTGCTGGCATCACAGTCCAATGTGAACATACCAGCGTCGGCGCCGAACCTGGGGAATCCAACAACAGGAGCATCACACAAGGCCCGCTTGAGCCTCCCAAACGCCTCGTCAGCACGATGGACACTGAAAAAGCCTCTTTCCCTTGTCAGGTCAAAAAGTGGCAGGCATCACGCTGCGAAATCTTTGACGTATTTCTTTAAAATACGAACAAAACTGAGGAAGCTCAGTAGCTCCTTTTTGGTTCTGGTCGTGGCCACTCCTGCACCTTGGCCACCTTCTCGAGGATCACGTGGACATCCCATCACGGAGATATTACATGCCCCAAGTAAGGTCACGCTGCGGTTTGAAGAACTGGCACTTGGCCCAGATTCAGAGTCAGTCCGGCTCCATGTAAGCGAGACAACGCCTCATTCCAGAGCAGACAGCACGCATCGAATGTCTTTCCCGTGCAGAATGAATATCGTCAAAGTAATGCACACACGACTTTGGCATATCACCGAGTACAATGTTGAGTAATTTGCAGCATGTAAAAAGGCGCCGAGCTTAACCCGAAACAACATTTCTTTTTACCTCCAGTGGTCCCCATACGGTAGTTATTCGTCGCTTTGTCCACGATCACTGGCATCTATAGAAGATTGATGATAGCAGAATCAATGTCCAACACACATAAGAGTGAACGATCCTGAAAGCGCATCCAGACGTATCGTCCAATTGCGCGGGAACGGGTATGCGCGAAGGCCGCCGCGTGATGCGTCAGTTTTACGCTGTCGCACACACACGCAACTCGCCAGACTTGTTTCCCACCAGACAAATTGGCGAGGCCCATCCACTGTACAACTTCCTCCAGAATCCCCTCGCGGACGAGCTTATTCAACTCCAATCGCTACCTGCTCGTAGTGAGGAGGAATTCGTCTGGGGCTCTGGCGGACCGGCGGGCTGCCGCCGGTGTCAATACTGTGAGTGACCAGATCCGTGTGGCCAACATGGCCATCAAACATGGTCTCGTGTTTTCTCAGCACGGCCATCAGAGCGCGGCGCTGGAGTCTGACATCCTGAACCGCCCAAATCCACCAGAGTCTGCTACCTCCAACAGGGAATCGGGTACTGCTTCGGTAATGCATCCTCAAACAAAACTTCACCTCCAGATCAGCAATTACTCCGGATGTTGGCAATGAGACACTGTCAGTGGTTACATTTCGTATCAATAACGGCAGCGAGCAGTCACTGATCCGAGCCACACATCTCACCACCCTCGACCCCGGCACATCCGAGGGACTGGGTCCACCAGAACGTCCCGATGCATAATCACATTGTGCACACAGTCCCCGCACAAAAGACTCGGAACCCGGAAGGAAGTGAGAGTCACATCCCAACACGGCGCTGCAACCATCGTCCGATCCACCGACAAAGTTCTCACACTCTCCTCGCGGAAACACAGAAACCCAAAAACTTTTTGCGACAGATCTATGACGCAGGGAACAGTCCGCAGAAAATCCAGGCCCAGAATGCACGGTATGTCAATCGCGTAAGACACATACAGACCAATAACGTGTGTCTGGCCGGCCACCTGTATGGGAGCTGAAATCCTGCCAACGAGGGGCAAGTCAGACTGGGAAGCTGTCTTGGCTCTCGTAGAAGTCGGATGGAGAGTTACGCCTGAAAATGTTTCAAAAACAGAGTGATAAGCACGTTCATTGAAGAGCCCGTGTCAAGCAAAAACGAGCATTCCTTGCCGGCGATGGTACCTGAAAAGTGAGAAGTCATCATTCAGCGTTACAGAGTCTTCATGACCCTGCCAACGACCCTGCATACCGAACTCGCGCCTCCTGGACTCTTTCCGTGAAAGCCGTGAGACGCTGTGAACCCACCACTGGAGATGAAAGCGGCCTTCTACTCTGGGGAAACACCTTCAGGGCGCACCAAGCAGGTCTCGCACCGGACAAGCTAACAGCTGCGGAATCCAGGCGGGAATCATTTGGAAGATACGCATGCAGCAGCCAGAACTCCGGCATCTACTGGTCCTGGTTGACGGGGCCGCGAGCGACACTTCCGCGATTCACACCCCCCCTCGTTCCCTGCACAGAAACTAGAACACACATCCACAATATGGCCTCGCTACCGATCTAGCACAGTAAGTTTGTTTCGCGCCGGGGCAGAGCCGCTCTGAAATGTCAATGCTACCACACAATAACAAGCTCGCACAGACGAAGGCCCGGCGCCACGCGGCCCCCTGACCCACCGTCTCCACCTCGCGGCTCCCGCTGGCCGACCAAACCCCGATTGATGCGTCGCTCGAGGGCCTCGATCCGCTCCAGAATCTGCTCCACTCGGACAGTCTCGGTACTTACCTGCCTCACAGGCATCTGGAAGCGCTCGCTCTGGCATGAGTTCCTGACCTTCTACAGCTTTCATCGAATGCATCCAAACCCCTGGGAAATGATAGTCCTGATACTTTCTGGGAGTGTGGCAGAACAAGAGTGAAACAACATCCTGATCGCTGATGGGCCGGGAAAAGCCACCAAGCCACCACCATGAGATGCTTGAACTGTATGACGAACGAATCGAGGGACATGGAGGAATCGAATTTGAGGTTCCTGAGCTTGGCGTGAGCATCAAGTGCGCATGGTTTTACAAAACAGTCAGACAATCCCTGGATGGCTCGATCATATGTGCTCCTGCACTCCTCTGACAGGGCCTCAAAAGCGTCTCGCGCCACCCCCTTGAGACAGAGAGGCAGGAAGCGCAGCTTTAAGTCATCACTGAAGCTAATTATGGTGTATTATGTGTCCAAGTCAGATTTTGAAATCTGGAGAATGATCTCAACTCCGGAAATTCAGGCGCCTTCATCGGAAACCAGGCAGCGGTAGCCATGGCTACGCTATGTTAACCAGGGGAGAGCCCCAGAAAACCAATGTTTTTATCAGAATCACATTCACGTTTAACATACAGCTGCCTGCAATGCACACACACACACACACAAATATGCAATGAACTCCAATGAATCGCGTCCACACAAACAAGCACAGGGCAAACATTATCACAACCTTATCTTTCCAGCCGGAGTAGTGTGCCCTCAGAACGGTGCACGTCATCACGCCGGCAGGACGGACGGCAGCAGCCGGTAGGGGGCGGCAGCACGCGGCAGGGTGGCGGCAGCGCCGCAGGGTGGGCGGCAGCAGCCCGGCGGGCGGCTAAGCAGCAGCAGGCAGGGCGGCAGCAGCAGCCGGCCAGGCGCGGCAAGCAGCAGCCGGCAGGGGCGCAGCAGCCAGCCAGCAGGGCGGCAGCAGCAAGCCCGGCAGGAGCGTCAGCAGCAGCCAGCAACCGGGCGCACAGCAGCCAGCCAGGGGCGGCAGCAGCAGCCAGCCCGGCGGCACAGCAGCCAGCCGGGCGGGCACAGCAGCCAGCCGGGCGGCACAGCAGCCAGCAGGGCGGCACAGCAGCCAGCAGGGCGGCACAGCACCAGCAGGGCGGCACAGCAGCCAGCAGGGCGGCACAGCAGCCGGCAGGGCCGGCACAGCAGCAAGCCGACAGGGCGGCACAGCAGCAGCCGCAGGGCGTAACAGCAGCAGCCGGCAGGGCGGGCATCCGCAGCAGCAGGGCGGTACAGGCAGCCAGCAGGGCGCACAGCCAGCAGGGCGGCCAGCAGCCAGCAGGGCGGCACAGCAGCCAGCAAGGTGGCAGCGGCAGCCGGCAGGACAGCGGCAGCCGGCAGGACAGCAACAGACCCGACAACTGGTCAGCAACAGCCTCGCGGCAGGTCAAGCAGCAGCCACGGCAGCATCTACAGCAGGTCAACAGAACGCGGGCCGCAGGTCGGCAGACAAGGGCAGCAAGTAGGCAGCTGCCTGGACGGACGGCGGGTCGGCAGATCGCAAGTAGCAGCAACGGTGTCAGCAGATCGAAGGGCGTCTGGTCCGAGATCCCACTTGATTGGAAGTCACCGCCGTCATCATGTAGGACTTCGCTTGTTCCCAACGCAGCTGTCGCACTCGCAACTATATTGTGGCCTCGGCAGCAACACAAAACACAGTTTCATACTCCACGCCAGACCGACATCCAACGCGGCCCGCTCCACAGCCTTCTGACCGCCGCCGGTCCCCAACCTCCGTCGGGCGGGGTCCGCCGGCGGGTCAGGGTCAACGCGGCGGACGCGCATTGGCCGACAACAACCGCCAACCGCGCAGCGCTCACTCATTGCCGCGCGCGTGTCACCGCAACGAACGCCCGCCATTAGGCGACCCGCAAGACACGCAGCACGCAGCCGGCGGCAGTCGGCGCACCCGTCGCCGGCGATGCCCGGCGCCCGGACCAATGCCCACATTTAACTTCAGGGTCCATCTCCAAAAGTACAAAGTAAAAAATGTCGCTACCGCGCGTTCTAAAAATGACACTTAATCACTGTTGAAAAAACGTTGTGCCTCGTCCTTTCTGTTACAGATTAATGGAAGCATGAACTTTGTAATTATAAAATGTTCACGTACTTAATACCATATTTGATTTCGGAATGTTGTCTTCACCATTTAAAGTTCGGTGGACTATGTGATATTATTCACTATCAGGATTTACATCAGATTTTGCTATATCAGCGTTGAAATGTGATTTCCACCGCCACCCTGATGTGTCTCTCAGACCGTGTTATCCACGGCGGCTATGTGAGCACAGCAGCGCCGCTGCTCTGCTTTGATACAGATGCCGCGGAGGTGATGTCCGATATTCAGGTTAATTATGAAAACAGCTCAACAAAGAAAAGACTTTGGAGTGGAAAGTGCTACAATTAACTGTAAATATGTTGATATTTGAAATAACAGACTAGCCGTTTTCACGATGCCTTATTTTGCGCGAAATGTTTTAAAACATTTTAAAATGTTTTGAAATGTTTTAGTTGTAGCCGCTTTTACAATGGACTAATTTGCGAAAAAAAAAAGTTTTTTAACCTCGCCCTAGCGGCACCGTAGAGCGATGTTAAAACATTTATCGCAAATTTCTCCATCGTGAAGACGGCTACAACTGAAACATTTGAAAACATTTTAAAATGTTTTAAAACATTTCGCGCAAAACATGCCATCGTGAAAACGGCTACTGTCAATAAATTGACAAAATGTAACTGGCCACGTGTACATATTATTGAGGAGACAAGTGTCTTTCCCTTGATGTTAGTAAAATTTGTTCTGAAACGGTTTAGTGTTCACCGCATCATAATCAGCATAGCGCTGACACATTTCAGCATGGTCTCATGGTGAGTAATAACACCGTGCTCACCTCCGCGGCATCTGTATCAAAACAGTTCAGTGGCGCAGCTGTGCTTACATAGCCGCCGTGGACAACATGGTCCGCGAGACACATGAGGGTGGCCGTGACCCGAGACCGGCCCCTGGTCGGCAGCGGGTCGGCCGGCCGGGCCCTGCTGACAGATCGTTAATCAACACTCAGACCACAGCCGTGCCACCGTCAGTCTGCCGGCAGCGCAAACTGTGATGCCGACCTAATATGTGAAAATGATTGTTAGTAAGTTCCTATACTGGGATTATAGTTTGTATGTATGGTTTATATAGTAAAACTACTGTCATCGAAACTCATATTCTTTATTTATTAGAGCGTCAAATATTTTCTGAATCAACAGTCTTCTCGTATTACTTTAAAGGAAATAGTTCACCTTCAACATGGGTTTTGAACTGAGAAAGCAGTTTTGTAGCCCGTGTTGAAAAACCCCTAACTGCAAGTCTTCTGAACTGGACAGGCTCTCCAGCTGAATATATTTGACTTTTTGTCGAAGGAATGTGGGCCATAAACAAAGAATGTCAAGAATGTGGGCTTTCGGGAGGCTATACAGTAATCGCGACTACTTTCGAATCTGATTGGCTGAGCCATTCGATTATTTCGTTTGACGTTGCAGAGTACGCATATAGTTTTGATAAAGCCAATGATGTGCTGTCCTGAATCGGCGCGATGTATGGCTATTTTTGACAATATGAAAAGAAGTTGTATTTCAAAATATAATCAAATCGTGTTTGAAAAAATCCAAGGTGAACTATTTCCTTTAAGGGTGTGGTTTTCAACCAGTTGATCTGCGTATATGCTTCGTCGGACTTTTAGAGTTCAGCCTGCATTATCCATTCCTTGATCCTTCTCAACATCTAAAGTCTCAACATGGTGTTTTGTGAAGTTCTATAGTACTTTTTCGATTTGGTTGGGTATATATACCCAATCAAATCGACTTTTGTGACGTTTCAAGTAGCGTTTTTGAAGAGAAGTGTTTGTTTTCAGAAAGAAAGAAGTTTGTTTAAGAAAACACATTTGACACATCTTGACATTTCATGAAGAGGATGAGATAGACACCTAACGTTTAAAAAGTGAAATTGTGTAGGGAAAGATGATAATAGCCGTTTTCACGATGGATTATTTTGCGCGAAATGTTTTAAAACATTTTAAAATGTTTTGAAAAGTTTTNAATGATCTCGTTGCTTCTCACAATAGCTAACGGACCAAGTAACTTCCGTTACTTTATGATCAAGTCCGTTACTCCGTTACTTCATTTATTTTGTGTTGAGATAATGGGTCGGTGTGAAAAGGACGGGTACCAATAGCTGGACAAAATTGAAGTAGCATGTA
Organism: Semibalanus balanoides; assembly: GCA_014673585.1. Lineage (NCBI taxonomy): Eukaryota > Metazoa > Arthropoda > Thecostraca > Balanomorpha > Balanidae > Semibalanus > Semibalanus balanoides. Next base: position 7,110 of record VOPJ01012947.1, on the reverse strand, counting down.
AAACCGATCTATTACCGAACAAATCTCATCTAAGATCATTTGTGATCAGTGACCTCGGTTGACCTGCGTAAGAACATGACCCAAGTGGAGCGTAAAATGGATGCTTAATTTGAAATTAGCGTCACAAAATGACTTAGAAACTGCAATAGGCCAAAACAGTTTTATCAGGTCATCGGAGGTCAGTGACTTCGGTTGACCTCTGAAAATGGTCAACCGAGTTCATGATCTTAGTGGAAACCATAAATGTTACCTGTTAAAGGGAATGTTTCACTTCTCTGAAAGTTGTCCAATGTACGCTGCCTGTGGTGCAAAATATGAAGTAATTGCTGCCGAACACGATTCTGGCATTTGTTTCTCACAAACAGTGCTCAATTTAATGAAAAAACTAAGTTTTAGTATTTGGGCTGATGACGTCATATGAAGGATTTTTTGGAAATAGAAAAAACCTTCACGCTGGCAATATGTTATGGAACTAAGGTATGGCTAATGTATAGACAATGTAAAACAATTCTACTTTCATCAACATTTGATAAAAAGGGATGACAACATCGGCTTTAGAGGCTACCCTAATCAACTCGGGCTATTTTTTGCAGACTGTCAAAACCAAACTCAATTTATTTCAATTAGACCTCTGTGGGTGTGTTTTAACTTCTACAATACTTAATTTCAATGAGATTCCAACAACCTTTGGCCATCTCAACTCAAATCTTTATGTTAATGTGAAACATTTCCCTTTAACACCTGTTTATAATTCATATGTTCCCTGAGTAACCCGTTATATTTGGCGCCAAAGACGGGAAAGTAACGAGCTAAACGGAACTTCTTCTTATGAGTAACGGCAAGTAACAAAGCTACATTTTTGAGAGTAACCGATGCCAAACGTGGTGTGTTTTGGTATCGATGCGTTCATATGAGCCGGTGTTCTTTGTACAGGTGACCCCGGTGACATGCCGGGTTGCGGCTGTGATGTGTCATGGTTGATGTCAATGACGCCGGTGTCTGTTGTACAGGTGTTACCCCGGTGACATGCCGGTGCGGGCTGTGATTGTGTCATAGTTATTGATATCATATGACGCCGCGTGTCTGTGTACAGGTGTTTACCCCGTGACATGCCGGTGCGCTGTTGATGGTCAGTTAGATATAATTATGACGCCGTGGTCTGTGTACAGGTGTACCCCGGTGACATGGCCGGTGCGGCTCTGGCGATGTGTCATATATTTGATTCATATGACGCCGGTCGGTACAGGTTGTCTTACCCCGTGACCCATGCCGGTGCGGTGTGATGTGTCATGGTATGATGTTCATATTGACGCCGGGTCTTGTGTAAGGTGGTACCCCGGGTGAATGCCGGTGCGGCTGTGATGTGTCATGGTATGATGTCATATGACACCGGTGTCTGTGTACAGTTACCCGCGGTGACATGCCGTGCGGCATGTGATGTGTCATGGTATGATGTCATTGACGCCGGTGTCTGTGTACAGGTTTACCCGTGACATGCCGGTGCGGCTGTGATTGTGTCATTTTTGGCATGATGTTCATATTGGACGCCGGTGTCTTTGTACAGGTGTACCGTGTGACATGCCGGTGCGGCTGTTGATGTGCATGGCTATGATGTTCATATGACGCCGGTGTCTGGTACAGGTGTTACCCCGGTGACCATGCCGGTGCGGGCTGTGATGTTGGTCATGGTTATGATGTCATAGACGCCGGTGTCTGTGTACAGGGTGTACCCCGGTGACATGCGACGGTGCGGCTGTGTGTGTCATGGTATTGATGTCAATGAACGCCGGTGTCGGGTACAAGCGTGTACCCCGGTTGAATGCCGGTGCGGGCTGTGAGTGTCATGGTATGATGTTCATATGACGCCGGTGTCTGTGCTACAGGTGTACCCCGGTGTGAACATGCCGGTGCGGCTGTGATGTGTCATGGTATGATGTCATATGACACCGGTGTCTGTGTACAGTGTACCCCGGGTGACATGCCGGGCGGCTGTTGTTGTTGTCATCGGTATTTGAGTGTATATGACAACCGTGTCTGTTAACAGTGTACCCCGGTGACATTGCCGCTGAGGCTGTGATGGTTCATGGTATGATTCATATGACGCCGGTGTCTGTGTCAACAGGATGTACCCCGGTGACATGCCGGGCGGCTGTGATGTGTCATGGTATGATGTTATATTGACGCCGGTTGTCTGTGTACAGGTGTACCCGGTGACATGCCGCTGCGGCTGTTGATATGTGTCATGGTATGATGTCATATGACGCCGGTGTCTGTGTACAGGTGTACCCCGGTGACATGCCGGTGCGGCTGTTTGCTGAGCTCAGCCTGTCGGAGGTGTCCAACATCGAGGACGTGCCGACCCGCGCTGAGGTGGAGCGGGCGCTGAAGCTGGCGAGGGAGGCGATACTGCACGACCAGGTAGGTCGGGAGCTGGCACTTCGTCACGGCTTCTGCCACTGGTACTGGGTGTGTGTGTGGGGGACTGTTGGACCACTCTCTCCGGAGCTGTGTGGGGAGGGTGGAGACCGCAGCAGAGGTGCTCCACGGCAGGGCCAAGATGCCGCCCCTGAGCGAGGTCCACGGATAGTTCCTTTCGAGTTGGCCGGGAAAAGCGATGATACCTGCAGAGAAGTATGGTCAGCTATGTTGCGTCCCCCTATGAACTCGGCATTGGGTATGGACTATGGCTTCCTGAAGAACGACACAGTGCTTCGAAAGCGGAAATGTGACCTGCAATTACGGGTGTGGATATCACAACTATTTTTTAACTGAAACGTTCAGGACTAATAATCCTTTCCGCTTCAAACGAATTGGGGTGAACACTGCTTCAAATGAATGAGGTCTCTATTAGATAGGAGCCACACGCAGCCAATTGAACTACTCGCTCCTAAAGCCTCGCGGGCTTCGAGAAACAAACAAGCTTTGAGAAACAAACACGCTGGTGTAAGTTTAAAGGGTAATGGTAGACTTTGCTTGTTCCCAAGAACGGCAGCTGTCGCATCGAACTAATATTGTGGCCTCGGCAGCAACAACAACACAGTCATACTCCCGCCCCAGCACCGACAATCCGCACCGCGGCCCGCTCCACAGCTTTTCTCACCCGCGCCGGTCCCAACCCCGTGGGCGGGTTCCGCCCGGCGGGTCAGGTACGCGGGGGACGCGCATTGGCCGACAACACCGCCAAGCCGCGCAGCGATCACTCATTGCCGCGCGCGCGGTCAACCGCAACGACGCCGCCTAGTTAGGCCGACCCGCAGACACGCAGCACGCAGCCGCGGGCAGTCGGCGCATCCCGTCAGGCCGCGATGCCCCAGCGCCCAGGACCAATCCCACATTCTTTCCCCTCATTTGAGGAAGGCGCGCCCCTGGGACAGACAAATGAGTAGCAAGGCTGGCCAAAAAGGTCAGCGCACATCACATCATATACAAAGATCAAGAAACAAAACGAGTAACCCTCTGTGAGCGATGCAAGAAACATAACAACCAGAGCCACCAGAACAACCATTTAATGACTAAAATTGGTCACGAGAGTAGAGAACACAGCGATCAGGTGGTTTCCGACTCCTTGCCGGCAATATTCTCTCCGGAGGAGCCCGTGCCGCGGGACGGCCCTCCCACGCGCCGAGGGTGGGAGTCTGAAAGAGCGGACGCCCCGGAAATGGCCACAGCGCCCCCGCCCACATCGGCAGCTGCACAGGCGCACAGGCGCAACACCACCCTCCGGATCAACACGGTTTGACGCCGGATCAGAAGAAGTCAGGCTCCGGCTGCTCCGCTAGTGGAGTCACAGAATCCGTCTCAGAAGCCCACCGCGCCTACGCGGTGAGCTCAGCCCCCGGGTAGAGGGTGCCACCTCCACGGGATCAGCGGTCACAGGGTCGTCCCTACTGCTCACTGGGAAGGCACAGATCTCCCGACGTGCCGGGGCGGCTCTGCTCCCCGACCCAGCTGCCCCCACCGACACTGCAACTCACACAGGGCAGAGCCGGCGACATCACACAACTCATGAGGCAAACCGACGAGTGGCCCGCTACCTGCTGGGCTCCCGGAAGCCTGCAGGCGACGGCAGAACCAGGCCTGTCCACGACGAGCCTCTCCCCACTCTGAAGGCTGAGCCTGAGTGCCACTTACCCCCCACTGAGGCCTGGCGATCACCAGCAGGCGGCAGCGATCGGGGGGCTTAAGTCTGTATGTTGTGCACACTAACCAACCTTCCATTCCCAGCCGTACCCGATAGTAACAGTTCACCCTTACGGCTCACCACGAACAGCGGGTTTCAGGGCCTCAGAAATTTTGTGGTATTCTCCTTTCTTTGCCACGCCACAGAACACCATGACATGGTCACCGACAGCGTAATGAAATGTCCTATGCTTCTTATCATATTGACGCTTGTTCCGCTGATGCCCTGCATCTGAAAACTGCAACGCTTGACGGTAAGTATCTCGAAGACCTGCACAAAGACTGTCGATGTACTCGGCTGCAACGGACCTTCACGACACGGGGGCGCATCAATCGGCACCGCATCAAACGGGGAGCTTTAGGTTCATCGGCCAAAAATCAGTAGAAATGGCGAGTACCACAGGGACCTGTGAATTGGCTCGTAGCCATCAATCAGAACGGTAAGGTGCAGATCCCCACCAAGAATGGTTATCCGAGAGATACTATTGAAGCATGCCAAGTAAAACAGTGCGGTATGACACGCTCAACACCTGCTGTTATCCTTCTGGGTGGAAAGCGGTTGTGTTAGACCTGTCAATTCCCATGATGCGACATAATTTTGGCAATGATTTGCTCCTGAAAGTTCGCTGCACAGTCCCGGAATGAATACGCATTGGGCAGCCGTACATGGGGAACACCCCTCAGCCAGAACCCGCGCGACGTTCACGCAGTCATGTCTGGCAACCGCGAAACCTCAACCCAACGAGTAAAATGATCACAGCATACAAGCAGATGTTTGTTGCCGCGCTCCGTCAAAGGAAGGTCAGTCAAAAAGTCGATAGACAACACCTCCCATGGCTCGGATGCGAAGAGCTCCCCCATCGGCGCACGAGGCTGTGGATTGGGACTGTTACGGCCGGAGCAGCGGTCACACTGTCCACAGAACCCAGCCACGTCAGCAGCCATGTCGAGCCAGTAGAACCGGATCTGGGCCTGTTTCAAGAGCTTTTCAGCTCCGAAGTGTCCTCCGCAAGGTCCCGAGTGAAGAGACGTGAGCACCCCACCCACCAGTCCCGGGGGAATGACCACCTGAAGGTTTTCAGGAGCACCGGCTCTGCTGCGGTACACACGAAACAACACTCCCTCAATGAGACGCAGACGCGACCAGTGTCTCAGCCACCGTCTGACTCCATCCGGCGCCGTCCTGCGTGAAGGTGTTGAACCCTCAGCCACAGAAGGCGCAATCACCTCATGTCAGCACCACGTCCCTTGCCCCTCCCCGGGATGGAAAGCTCAAATGGCCAAGTTCTCGTGCAGACACCCTGAAACAAGTCTCAGTTTGACAACACTTGTCAGCCACAGGAGGGGGGCGTCTGCTCAAGGCATCAGCAGCCGAATTCTGCGCACCGGGCCTGTACACAATCTGGAACTGAAAGTTTCCCAGAATTTCCATCCACCGCGCGAGCATTCCTGTGGGATTACGGAAGTTGATTAACCACTGCAAGCTGCTGTGATCAGACTCTCACTGAAATGTTTTGCCCATTAAATAATGTGAAATTCTTGAAAAAGGTGACACAAAGCCAGCAGCTCCTTTTTTGTTGTAGAGTAGTTTTTCTGTGCCTTCGACAAACGGTGACTGCCGAAGGCAATCACTCGTTGTACACCGTCCTGCTCCTGCAACAAGACAGCACCAGTGCCCTCATTGCTGGCATCACAGTCCAATGTGAACATACCAGCGTCGGCGCCGAACGCTGGGGAATCCCAACAACAGAGCATCACACACAAGGCCCGCTTGAGCCTCCCAAAACGCCTCGTACAGCACATTGGACCACTGAAAAAGGACCTATTATCCTCGGTCAGGTCAAAAAGTTGGCGAGGCGATCAAAAGTGCGAAAATCTTTGAACGTATTCTTAAAATAGCAAAAACCAAAGCCCGAGGAAGCTTCAGTAGCCTCCTTTTTTGGTTCTGGTTCGTGGCCACTCCTGCCACCTTGGCCACCTATCTCGGGATCCGTGGACATCCCATCACGAGATATTACATGCCCAAGGAAGGTCACCTGCGGTTTGAAGAACTGGCACTTGGCCAGATTCAGAGTCAGTCCGGCCTCCTGTAAGCGAGACAACGCCTCATCCAGAGCAGACAGCACTGCATCGAATGTCTTTCCGTGCAGATGATATCGTCAAAGTATGCACACACGAACTGTTTGGCATATCACCGAGTACACATGTTGAGTAATTTGCAGCATGTAAAAGGGCGCCGAGCTTAAACCCAAAACACATTCTTTGTACCTCCAGTTTCCCATAGGGGTATTATCCGTCCTTTGTCCACGATCACTGGATCTATAGAGATTTGATGATAGGCAGAATTCATGTCCAACACACAGAAGAGTGAAGATCCTGAAAGCGCATCCAGGGTATCGTCAATGCGGGGAATCGGGTATGCGGGAAGCCGCGTGATGGCGTTCAGTTTACGCATGTCTCCACACACACGCAACTCGCCAGACTTTTTCCGCACCAGACAGATTGGCGAAGCCCAGCCACTGTCAGACTCCTCCAGAATTCCCTCACGGACGAGCTTATTCAACTCATCGCGTAACCATGCTCGTTAGGTGAAGAGAATCGTCTGGGGCTCTGGCGGACCGGCGGGCTGCCGCCGGTGTCAATACTGTGAGTGACCAGATCCGTGTGGCCAACATGGCCATCAAACATGGTCTCGTGTTTTCTCAGCACGGCCATCAGAGCGCGGCGCTGTGAGTCCTGACAGAACCTGAACCCCCCAAATCCAACAGAGTCTCTTACCTCCAAGGGGAATCGGTACTGGCTTCCGGTAAGTCATCCTCAACAAAACTCACCTCCAGATCAGCAATCTCGGAATGTTTTGGCAATGTAACACTGTCAGTGGTTACATTTCGGATCAATAACGGCAGCGAGCAGTCACTGATCCGAGCCACA
>VOPJ01012946.1:0-20247 GCA_014673585.1 Semibalanus balanoides | reverse complement strand
AAACCCAATTTTAAACCACCCTCCGCCCGGATTTAGCCTGCTAAATCGGTTTAACTGGAAGTATTTTTCCGGTTACTCTCAAAAAGCATATAAAAGTTTGCTGTATGTAGCTTTTTATTGTACTATTATTATTTACTATTTAAATAAATATTTTTTGAGGATAAACTTGAAGCAAATTTCGTTATAAATGTCAATTTGTTGAATGTTACAATATATTCAATTACTCTTGAGAAGGCTCAAAAGTTGTTATTGAGCGCGGCTTGTTCGTATGTTTCGGCTGGCGGCTGGCTTCACAGAGAGATCTGGGCTGCGTCAGGCTAATTTATTAATGTACTTTGTTCTATTTTGGGAGTTTCAGGGCGGGTTTCAAGGGAAGCGTTTTAGGACTGGTTTAACCGTGTTTTATATACTCGTGTCAAGAGGATAACTGCGTGAAGGTGAGTTTGTGATCGTGATCTGGCGCTCGTCTTGTCCCTATCGCGGCGATCGTGGCGCATGTGGTTAAGCAAATGCGGAGATAGTATGCTAATTTATTTAATATTTGGTAATTGGTAAATAATATTTGGTAATTTGTTATTTTAATAATTGGTTTAGCTGGTGATTTGGTTAGTTTCTATATCTGATTTACTTTCTTTCTGATTTTTAGTCTGCATTTATTAGTTTTTGTGTCAGGTTTGTTTCAATTGCTGTCTGTAGCCCGGACACGTCCTATTGCTTATCATGCTATCAAATGTAAAACATGTGTCTGTATTGTCTGCATTCTGTTAGCATTTTAGGTCTGAGTCTGAGATTTGGACGTGTCTGAATATTGGAATTTTACCCTATCTGGGGTCATACTTACGATCGTCCCACAGCCCAGTCTGCATAATGTGGCAGGTTTCAATGATGTCTTGTCTGGGCAGGGTTGGCACCAATACATCATAATTGGGGCAGCTTTTGCAATTTTGTGTCAGTGGTAACATTATTTGGGGCAACTCACACACATAAAGAGGCTACTGTGCATTTGAAACCAATTTACACTACATTTAATGTGATTCTGCTGATTACTCCAACCCCCCCCCCCAGTCAACAACATTTGGCTGATTTGATCTGGAAAATCTTGCCAGAAAAAAGACAGTAACTAATATACTGCTTGTCTCAAAAGCGTCAGATATGCCAATGTAGAGCAATGTAGAGCCGATTCAGGACAGAAGGACGTAAATTATTATTTTCATCAAAACTATATGCATACTCTCCGCAGCATCAAACGTGGCTCAGCCAATCAGATTTTAATGTATAGTTGCGTAAGATTACTGTATAGCCTCTGCCCTGGTGTGTGAGGCCCACAATCCGTCAACAAAAGGTCAAATATATTCGGCTGGAGAGCCCTTTCAGCCCAGATAACTTGCAGTAAGAGGTTTTTCAACACAGGCTACAAAACTGCTATCTCAGTTCAAAACCCATGTTGAAGGTGAACCATTTCCTTTAAGTGTGTCATTATTGTTAAGATAAGGTAGATACTTTATTTCCCGGGCAACGCCGGGTATCCAAGTTAGTCCATTATAAAGGGCAAATTAAACTAGTTTTGTATCAATGGACTCAAAAACCCTAGGTAATGGGTACAAAACCCACACATTTTCTGAATCTGCATAATTTATTTGTTTTATATATATTAATCACCATGATACCCAAGTTTGTATGAACATGATACCCAAGTTTGTATAGCACTTGGCATGAAGTGTGGTGAAAAGGAATGTTTTACACAAACATAAATGGAACTGTCATTGCAGAAGTCATTATGCCACCATCCCGCAATCGCAGTGGCAACTGGACGGGCGAGCAGACGAGGCTGCTTCTGGAAGTAGCCCACGAATTGAAGGTGTTTGATGATTTGGACAGCAAGAAGTATCGTCCGAAACAGGTGAGACTTGTGAGTTGCAGGGGCGTGGTTTTCTATCTCTTTGTGGGTTGCTGAGCACCCACAAAGTAGAATTGAGCACCCACAATACCCTCTGAGCACCCACAATAATAAATTAACTGTATTTTAAATATATTTTAAGTTTTCATTGAATTGGTAATGAAAAATCCCATGAGCAACCCGCAATAATCACATGAAGACCAATGTCCTATTTTTTTACTGAATCATGTTCCTCGTTTGATTGCTAATATAATATCATAACTTATCTTAAGACTTATTATCATAAAAATGAGTTGCAACAAACACACATAAAATATTTAGCTCTTGCCAATCAGCATTCATTGAAATGAAATGCTTGCAAAGCATGTTTTGGTATAAAATAGTAGGTATCTACTGGTAAGCGGTAGGTGGCAGGTGCTGGTAGCAGCCTTTATGGCAGTTTGTTACTGGCTCAACAATCAAGTTAGGAAACTCGTCAAATTATCACACATTTCAAATTCCTTGAAACATATACTAAAATGCCCTAACTAGCCTAATTCTGGCAGCTCCATAACACCGACAGTCAGCACCAGCAACTGTATTTTTACATTTCACTGGTTCAACACAATTTTCACAGATAAGAATAAGAGTGTACTCTTACATAAATGCATCATAATACAACGATTTCATTCAAATAGATTCTTAGACACTAGGTGTCTGGAAATCGAGGATCGTACCTAACTAGTAACTAGTAGCCTGATAGGTGCCTATCTAACTTGACATAATATCATGCTTTCAAGACAAAGTCAGTATTGCATTCAAGGACATCAAACAAAACTCAAAATAAGTCTTCTAACCAATAATTCACACGGACAACCACAAATAGAAACTGCTATAAACTGTGTCGAAGTAATATTTGCTTGGTGACTCGCTTTGAGCACCGATCAATCAACTTGTATGCATCCGATAACTGAAACTCTAACTCAAACCTCACACAAATAGGTATAGACATAAATATGACGTCATAGGTATAACAGTTCAAACTCCAAATGGTCATGGATTGGTGATCCTGGTTTAAAATAAAGACAATCAACAAATCAAAGAGACAACACGAATAGTCACCCATTATTTCAAACACTTTTTTACACACATGAAATTAAAATACTAGACGGAATCGATTGTATTGCCTTCAATCGCGATATCTGATGGTACTCTGACGTCATCAGTACTTTTTTGTTTTGGAAGCAAGGCAGTAGATATCATGCTAAAGAGATGGTTTGGTTAAGTGTCGGTAGTGCGCCATTTTTATCTCTAAATCAAGTTTAATTGATACTGATAGGTGAGACAATTTAACAATACAAATTGATAAATATTGCGTATGTTTCGTAAAACTGGAAGTAACATTTGTTTTCTTCTTCTGAACGATACTTATGAAACTATGCAAGCAATCAATGAATTATTCATAATCTAGATCGCAGTTACTGGCGGTAATCAGGCGCGGATCCAGGATTTCGGCCAGGGGGGCGCGATACATAGAAAGTTGCGCTCTGCGGGTGCGCCATGGTCGTGACCCGGTTCAGGGGGGGACGCCCTAGCGCCCTTTGGATCCGTGCCAGGTAATTGAAATGCGATAAAATTAACTCCATAACTGAGACTGGTCGGTTTGATCGGTGATCTTGTGAGTTGTGACCGTACCGAGTAAAAATGAAAAGACAGAGGCAGACCAATAAAGACTGCTTCTTCAAGAAAAGGTAAAACAAATTACATCGTTCATCACGCGCGGATCCAGATTTCGGTCAGGGGTACGTGGCGGCGCCAGCCTCGTGGCTGGTTTTAGGGCAAAACGCTCCGGGGCAAATACCCATCTTCTATTGCCAATTGCCAATGTGGATCAACATTTGGCCAATAGCAAGCCAATAGCCACCTATCGAGAAGAATTCGTTTAAACCTGCTTAGTAAAACGAAAATTAGCTGTCTTGACTGGTGCGCTACCTACTATAATGGTGTTAGTTTTACTAGCTTTCGCTATAGAGGACCCCACATCAAAGGCAGATTGGCTACTATCGTGAATAAAGGCCAAAAACTGTTGGCATTTACTGGGACCTAGCCAAGACTTTTCAGCCAAAATTTGGCTTTAGCTGGGTTAGGCGTGCCTAAGTGCCCAAGTTTATCGTCTCTTTTTGGTAGCCTTGGTTTGATAGGAAAACCAATCACGAATACAGGTAAATTAGAACAGCATCAAAAGCATGTGATAATGCAAATCTTAGTACGTAGGTCTTTACTCTGCATAGGTCTAGCATGGTTCAATTTGTTACAATTGAACACAAAACATGTATGCATTAAGAAAACAAAACTTTTGCAAAAGCAGTGCGAGAATAGGTCTGACTTTGGTTAGGCACTGCCTAAAGTGCCTTAATGGGCGCACCGCCAACTGCAGGGGGGAGGCGCAATGCAAAAGTTTCGTCCTCCGGGAGCGCCCTACGAGCGCGCCATGCAGGGAGACCCGGGTCAGTGTGTGTGTGTGTGGGGGGGGGGCAAGCGCCCTTCCTGTATCGCGCCTGTTCATGGTTTGGGGTATGGTATGTAACTATCCAAAAGCGAACAAACCAGTGGCGGTGGGTTGTATTGTCGGATGAGTGGACAAAGCGATCTCAATGGGCCCCTGGCGCGTCAGGGAAAATCTGACCTTAGGTGACCACTGGTGACCTCAATTGTGACCTGATTCAAGAAAAGACTGAATACTTTCGATAGAGCTTGTCTAGAGCTAACTAAGCCGTTTTTTCGCTTGTTCGCTACGTTGCGTAGTTTTCGAGATCTCACGGGGGGCGAAAATACCCCCCTGCAGTTCGTGTTCGGCGCCGAACCCCCTGCAGTGCGCGGGTTAAACTTCAAGAAACGCTCTTTAACCCCAATAAATTCAACCAAATTTAGTTACATTCCTATCGCCAGGTGGCAACATTGCTTCCAATACAGTAAATAATGAAAAAGCTTGAAGAGTCACAAAATAGACGTATCAGCCGCCTAGCCCCCAATGTTTTTTGATTTGGTGGTTGTTCACCTGCTATCTACATATGTAAAATATTAGTCACATTATAAGCCTCCTTATGGTTGGTGTTTGTTTGATTTTAATGCTGCTATTTCCAGTTTATATTTTTCGGAAACTTTTCACTTTGAAAGCAATTGATTCTCAAAATACTATAAATTGAAACATTTCTTGTCGGGTTACATAACCATCTGTTCTAATGTGTGTGTGTTTGCTAATTGGATGAATGTATAATGCTCACACAAACCAAATGAAAACGATCCCCGCGCTGCGCATGTCGTCTTTTTCACCACTGCAATATCATCAAGTCAGTGAATCTCGTAGTCAAACACGTGTTTGTCGAAAGCAAACAATGTTATCATCTTTGGTAATTAATTTCAGTTGTTGGTTCCATGGCAGCTCATTGCTCAATGATGGTCAGCAATTCACGCACGCTTCTAACAAATAACTAACGTTTTCAGGTGTATGAACAAGTCTCAGAAAAACTGAGACTGCTGAACGTCTTCTTCACCAGCGACCAGTGCAAAAGCCGGTTAAAAAACCTGCAGAGCTCCTTCAACCGGAGACGAAACGGGGAGAACGTGTCGGGTGCCGCTGCGGCGATGCAGGACGCCAATGAGGGAATCCTAGCGATGCTGTTCCAGACAAGGCCGCTTGCCAACTCAGCTGTTGAAACTCTAGACATAACTTTTCCCGTCGTGCAGTATGCAGGTGAGGTAGTAGCATGAAATCTCCATCCATAGCGCAAATGTATGTCACCGGTCACGCTTGTTGGCATTCCAGTGTTTTGCTCTTGCATTGCGCCCATTAACTTCCATCATCATAATCATGCTTTGTTAAATTGTAGTATCAAACCCATTCAAGTTCAAGTTAAAATACATAGGCTTGTAACGGAAGCACTCATAACATACCTACAATGATGAATGACAAGCTCTTAGTACACGGATCGTTGGTAGGTTCTGATGTCAAAGTGAGGTGTCAAACAACGTGAGATGGACCATTTGATAGCTGAGCTCACGCGGGATCCAGCGATGTATATTTTTCAAAAATCAATCCAGCGTTTTTATCGACATTTTGTCCGAATTCGTGCTCCAATCATGTTGGCCATGTTATCGCGTATCCCGTATGATATTGCACAAATTTCAGACGAATGTAATGTCAACCGATGTGTCATGCTCTACACGACAAGGTATCATATAGTCCGAAGCCATTGTCTGGTTGCGTTGGTTGCGCTGCTGCACAAAAAACAGCGCTTCCGTTGTCTGCCCTACGGCGTACTCCCGCCCACGCCTCACGCGCCGAGTTGTCCGCGACACGAGCTGAGCACTCGCGCCGCCGACCCGGCTTATGGAGCGGGCTCTAGGCCAGTCGCGGACAAATGGTGCATCGCATGTTGACAAACATATCTCTGTCCACAGTCTAGCCAGCTATCCAAAGAAATCGTGCCAAATTTCCAATCACCTCCGATCGCTGCACATGGTACCTTTGGACAATTATATGCATCATATTGGCCATTCTTAGCCACTCGCCGGGACTCGCTGTACTGGCTGCGCCGGCCAGATTCGGCCAGCTTCGAGTCTGTATACGATGTGACGTCAGAGGCTACGGCGCGGCCGCCGCCGGCCGGTTGGCAGGTCAGCCGTCAGGGTCAGGTCATGACCGGCGCCGGCCGCGCCGTGGCCTCTGACGTCACATTCGTGTACAGACTCGAAGCTGGCCGAATCTGGCCGGTGCAGCCAGTGAGCGAGTCCCGGTCAGAGGCTACTACGTATGGCAAATACGGTGCATACCATTGTCCAAAAACACCATTTGCAGCGATATCCTGTCCACCCAATGTCAAAGGCGCGGGGGCGCACCTGTGTTTAATGTGCTTGTATTTGACCTACATCGCAGCCACTGGCACAGGGCACTTGTCATAGTACAATTCCGCATACCATCGCTGAAAGCAGTATATGGACTCTTAGTTTTACACATAGTTGTCTGGTTGATCATTTCAGAGCTGGATACGGAGATCATCCACGAGACACTGGACCCCGAAGTATGGGGTTACGTCATGCCCCATCGCGTAGCTGAAAGTGCTGAGAGTGGCTCGACAGTATCGTTTCTGTCCGGCGACCCGCGGGTTCCGGACACCGACGACGAGACGACGACGGTGTCGGCAGTCGTTGGGCTGAGTGACCGGTACCGACTTCCAAACACCGTCACACAGCGGCCGGTGCAGACCAGCGCCAGAGCAGAGAAGCCGGCGCAGACCAGCAACGTCACACAGCGGCCGGCGCAGACCAGCAACGTCACACAGCGGCCGGCGCAGACCAGCGCCGTCACACAGCGGCCGGTGCAGACCAGCGCCAGAGCAGAGCGGCCTGCGCAGACCAGCGCCGTCACACAGCGGCCGGCGCAGACCAGCGCCGTCACACAGCGGCCGGCGCAGACTAGCGCCGGAGCACAGCGGCCTGCGCAGACTAGCGCCGGAGCACAGCGGCCGGCGCAGACTAGCGCCGGAGCACAGCGGCCGGCGCAGACCAGCGCCGGAGCACAGCGGCCGGCGCAGACTAGCGCCAGAGCAGAGCAGCAGCGGCCGGTGCAGACCGGCACCAGCGCCCGCGCACAGACGCCAGTGTAGCCCAGCACCAGCGCCCGCTCACATACGCCAGTGCAGCCCAGCACCAGCGCCCGCTCACATACGTCAGTGCAGCCCAGCACCAGCGCCCGCTCACATACGCCAGTGCAGCCCAGCACCAGCACCCGCGCACAGACGCCAGTACAGCCCAGCACCTCTGGCTCAGTGAGGACCTCGCCTAGAAGTCGGTCCCCCAGTCCCGTCGCTGGCTCCACGCATGATTCGTACCAGTCGGCGGATGAACGGACGCCTGTCCAACCAGATGCGGAGCGACGCGGACGGCGTCCGCTAAGCAGCGCGCCGAGAGCGGTCCGCCGGCGCCAGCAAAGGCGCGAACTGGGCTCGCCGGATACGCAGCTCGATCGCATCCTGGAGCTCTGGGCGAGCTCCGAGGCGCGCGAGGAGGCAGAGTGCCTCCGGCGCAGTGCCATGGAGGACATTAACCTGCAGAATCAGACCTCCATGGTGCGTGCCATGGAGGCGTCCCAGCAGAGCATGGCGGAAGCGTGCCGCGTACTGCGTGACCTCGCTAGAGGCCGCTTCCAACCGTATCCCTCGCCTCACGGTGATTAGACGGACCGCTGCGTCACGTCGGCGTCGTTGCGCTGCTTTCATATTGTTTGCTAGTGTGTCACCGATTGCGTGTGTGGCGCCGGCGCCATAGTGTGCGATATCAATCAAGAAATATATGTCCATTTAAAATACATGCCCATAATTTTGTCTAGTACCATCGCGAGGTTTGCTGTCCACTTTTACGCACAATGCAAACGCTAGTTATGCCCATTTTCACGATGCGAAGTGACATCATAAGATGATTATCTTTGAGAATATGCAATATCACTTACGAATCAGCCACACGTCCGCCATTTCAGCTGCGTTCTTTCCAGCTGTCCAGCCAGTTATAACGGAGTAACATGGTCGAACAAATTAAACAATATATTTCAAGATCAGCACAAATACGCGTCATCCTGTCCGTACACAGAAACAACTCGCCCGCACTCCCACGTGCCAGCCGTTTGTACTATTGGTTCCAAAATAAGGGTTGCGCCCAGCCGCGACCCGAGGACAATGAGCAGACACTGCTGATGCTCAGAAGTCAGAAACTACGGGACCGATCTGGGTCATTGTTTCACCATTCGATCCAGCGTGGTCCAAAAGAGTGTTGCTTGTGATTTTAAACTGATTGGTGTACTCAGTGGACCAAATTAGATCAAAACCACCAAAAACCGTTTTGATCAAATTTGGTCCACTTCAGCCGGACAAAAATGGATACAAATCACAACACTCTTTTTGACCACGCCGGATCGAATGGTGAAGAAATAATCCAGATCGTTCACATACGTCTGGTCATTGTCCCTGGAACCGGCTAGGCGCACCCCAAAATAAGCGTCCCGTTGGGTTGACCGGCATAGCAGGTGAAGGGAAAATACCGCCTTGGGAAAAGTATGTGGCATGATGGAGATAAGTGCCATTCATCTGGGCACTCACCTCCATCATTCCACATACTTTTCCGAAGGCGGCATATTCCCTTTAACTGCTGTGGCGGCCAAACCAGCGGGACGCTTATTTTGGAACCAATAGTGCAATATTTTGTAGGATCAACACAAGCAAATACGCTTAAGCCTGCTCGGACACACGGACAACTGTAATGCCCCACCAATCGCCCGCACTCCCACATGCATGCCCGTCCGCCATCACGTCCGCGTGTCCCTTCAGCCGCGTTCCCTTCAGCTGCTGTTACACCGGTCGGGCACTGGACCGCCTTAGCGGATACGTCTCGGACAAGTAGCGGCACACAGCATCGCGAGCTGCCATACTGGCAGAAGTGGGCGGAGTGGCGCGCGACGGTTCCACGACAGGCTGCGGAAGTAGCTGCGCCGATTCTTCTTCGTTCTGCCGCCATGCGTCATAAAATCGTTCCTGCTGCATTTGGCAAAAGTTGTGTAAAACACAACAGGCGCAGACAATGGTCCTCACGAATGGCACACCATGGTCCATGCGCTTTTGAAGGCGCCTCCAACGTCCCTTTAGTCGACCGAAAGCGCCCTCGATCGTCATCCGACCAGAGCTTAGGTAGACGTTGAATGACTCCTGCTGGGCCGGTGTCATTACAGTTGACGCACGAAATGACGACGGATAGCCCTTCATCAGCCAGTTGAGAAGTGGATAAGCCGGATCGCCCACCAGCATCAGTTGGACTGGTTGGTCACAGATCATGACCGGGTGCTGGAAAAGTATGATAAAGCGTCAGTGATAGGGTCCTCTGCTTGCGGGAAAGTTTGAGCTAGCCACACTAAATTTGGTGCAATGATACAGCTCGTCGAGAGTTTTCTGGTGTATACATACATACATTACATACATACATACATACATACATACATATATATATATATATATATATATTATATATATATATATATATATATATATATATATATCAGACTTGTGCCCAGATCCCGATATTGGATCTAGGATCCCAGTGGATCCCTCGGTCTAAAATACATAAAGATCTGGGATCCCATTGGATCTGTCGACAAAACACAACAGCATCTGGGATCTTTATGAATCTCTCGGCTTATTGTTTCCCTGGATCTGGCGTATCATGTGAATCATGGGACACAGGACACAGAGATCCAGATCTCAGCAGGATCCCGGATCCAGGCACATGTCAGGTATATATGTATATCAATATTCATTTACTTCTTTAGGTGTGAATAAACGAACGTCAACGGCATCTTGCGCTAATTTAATTAAACCTCATTTGTAGCATAATATAATTGCTTCAGGCATCGAGCCAAAATTGTCCTTGAAGTCAAAATGACATTGAGCGAACGGGTTTCTACTAGCTAGGTGAATATGGTATGTGTAATCTAATGTTACCTTGGGGAGCATGTTGTTTTCCTTGAATAGCGAGGACATCTTGAAGACGTAGGCGTCGTGCCTGCTGCCAGGCACCCCGCAGAAAATACTTCTGAAACTGATTGACAAAGAGTGTTAAAAGAGAACAGGCCAGTTTCAAACATGTGCGAATCATGACCTCACCTTTTTTTGCGCGTTTAGCATACCAGTAAAGCGTCGTAGTTGGCGGTGAACGAGTGAGCGCGAAGGAAATACATGGTGAATTTCAACTCGTGGCAAGTATGGGGCATTTTTTTGTGCTGAGATAAAAAAGGCTGCTCACGTGTAGAGTCACCCCACCTTGTGTGAATGTGGCGTCTGAGAGGTCCCTAACCAGTTAACCATACACCAAATTAGGTACTGGCAGGTACTGGCAAATTAGGTAGGTACTACAAGGTACTGACAGGGGCGTCACACGCGAAAAAAAAAAAAACTTGGTGCGACTTCTGCTCGGGGGAGGGGGAATGCCACCTGGCTGAAGGGGGCGACACCTTGGCTAAAGGGGCGGATCTTTTAGGGACGGCCACCTGATGTGGGTCAGCCCCCACGGTAACAGTTGGTAGCACTTAGTGGCGTTTGGGCGCGCAAAAACACTAGACCATAGGGTTCATGTTAAGCGAGATTTTCAGACGAATCTTACTCGTCCCCTATGGGACATATTTTAAATCCGTTTTCTGCAACGTATAGCTATGACTTATGAGGCTTGGCTACAACATTTATATTTACCATTTTGCAATATTCTGGGCACAAAGAGGTGAAATGGGTTTGGGGTTTAAAAGTATCGGAGCGCCCAATGCCGACTGTGGCGTAGCATTAGAAGTGGCGACTGCAGCGTCATCTATAATGCTAGTAGAGGCGCTTAGTTGTTTTTGATTACCGCTGCCATATGCTACCAAAAGGATACTGAAATTCTATCCTATTTCGACTATGCTTCAGTAGATTTGCTGGAATTGAATTAAATAAATTGAGATATAATCTATGGTAATGTAAGTTAATGATACAATACAATAATCTTAATATAGCATAGACATTTTTTACACAAATGTATGTTGTCTAATTCATTTGGGCACTACATTCCTTAACGTTCTACCCGGTGTCTAGTTACCCTGGATGTGGGTGGCCTCCGGTCAGTGGTTGGTGGCGGTGGCGGTCAGTGGTTGGTGAGAATGGGAAAATAGTACCTCCCTCTCCATTAATGAGAGAAATCAATTGAGAAGATGCCTAGGCCCGTAAAACCGAATACTTACATGTAACGGTCGTCGCATACAGCTTGCAGAATGACTGAAGTCCAGCGTTTTCTATTCACATAGTCGATGTAACCATCCGATGGTGCGGCGATTGGGATGTGTGTTCCGTCTATTGCGCCATATGTTTGCGGGAACTGAAACCTGTCGTGCCATCTCTTCGCGATTTGCTGGGCCTCTTCCTCCGACGGCATAACGATGTAATCTTTCATGTTGGTCAAGACAGCCGTCACAAACACTTTTAGGTGTCTGTAGACCTGAAACATCCGACAAGCCTGTTAACATTGCGTTAACTGTCACGGTGTGTGTGTGTGTGCGTGTGCGTGTGCGTGTGCGAGTGCGCGTATGAGTGTATGCATGTGTGTATGTATGTGTGAGCGCGCGCGCGTATGCTTGTGTCGGCAAATACTGATAAATCCTTTCCCACGATTTAATTGCATGCACTGTACGATTTAGTGATAGTCTTGGCTCTAATCGTAAATACACTTGGTGTTATTGACATTCGCTCAACACAAAATGTCACAGTTCAGTAAAACATAGTGCTGCATTTCACAGAACCCATCGGATACTCACAGATGTCTTGCTCCTCCCAAACTGGTTGGATGTCAGCCGAAACTCAGCGCAGCTGGCGAGGTGATATACACACATTGCCACCCGAGTTTCCAGTGCAATGGGCTCTCGCACTGCGTCTGGTTGTGGTGCCATGTCATTTCTGACCAGATTGCAGAGCTTGAGAAACGATGGCTTCGACATGCGGAAATTCTCCATCCAACGCTCCTCCTCCCACCAATTCATCACTTCCAGCTCAAACCATAGGCCCATCCGTTCTTTTACCCAGCATCTTGGTGACCTTCGCCTCGTCTGGTGCCCATTTTTTGCCAGATGAGTAGTCACTGCTGTCAGGAATCGCTTGTTTCGCCTCCTCCTGCGACGAGCCGCCAGACGCTGCTCTTTTCGCAAGCAACGAGTTTCATCCAATGATTGGGCATACACCTGTTGTATGGACAGCAGTTGGGTAGCAGACGCTATGAGACAAAATGTCGCGGCAAAAAAAATGTCCTCCATAATTTACTCCACTATGCCCCACCTGAAATGACAGGAATCGTCAACACATGCAAACAGAACATAAGCCACATTTAACAAAACTGCAATAACTATAACAAAGTCATCACATTAGCCACAGTTCTTGGCACAGGTGCTCGGGCATCAATTACCTACATTATGTTAAGTTATTTAATATTTACCTAAGGTCATCTCAGGTTAGGTCACAAGGCCAAGTCCTATGACCCACCTACAAAAGTTTGCATTTGTACCACAGCCACAGTTTTTGGTTGATCGGTTCCAAACTAGCATATGTAATAAGCAGTAAGCACCTGCAATTCGTATATATATATATATATAAGATTTGCTATAATTACATCAGTTGTTATTGTGACAGTTGTTTTGTTATTGTGACATATCTGGTCCCTGGTGGGACCAGATATGTCACGTAAATTCCACAGTGTGCCTAATTCAATTGGAAACTTGGCAAATGCTACCTGTTCAGGGAATACGCATCATAATTCAGAGCAGGCCAATCATTCAGCATCTTGTAATTATAACTGTTATTCTTGATGACCCAGGTACAGGGCCCAGACCCAGTTAACATTGGCAAGACATGGAAAATCGTGTTTTGGTTGTGTTGTGTTTGTTTATTGGGGCTTTAGGGCGCGTCGACTGCTAAGGTCACTTTGCGCCCATTGGTTGTGTTGTGATGATACCGTTCAACTCTGGAGATCTGATGTGAGCGAGAAGTAGTTACAGTTATGTATGAGCGCACAAAGTTTCAGACCATATGGGCTAACGCTTGTTTTGATGCTGGTGTTTTGCATCTTCAGATGTTTGAAAAATGCACTAGCCCTTAAAAGAAATAGTTCACCTTTAATCTTTTTTTCCCAACACGGTTAGATTATATTTTGAAATACAACTTATTTTCATATTCTTTTCACTTTGGCACTGGTAACTGTGCTCCCAGGAATCATGATACCAGTGCCTATCATGTCCACATGACAGTGTGCAGAAGCAACCATAAATCAGTAATGGCAAGGTTACTAGAACATAAGGTTAGACATATCATGACGTCACCGATACTGAAGCCTATAGGTGCACTATATACGGCCAAAAGTGCACTAATGCTGAAGGAATTAGTTTTTTATGAGAATATATGACCAAACTGACTTGTTTTCTGGAATCTGCACATCTCCACGAATCCAAATAGGTAAGGCAAACCAACAATTTCCCAATAGTGGCTTCAGGGGGCCATACAAAAACGCAATTCCCTGTTGGCTCTTATGTTGAAGGCCACGGGCCAGTACTTTGGTGACGTCATCACTTAAGAATGTCAAACACTTGATGGGGGCTGAGTAATGGCACTAGCGGATCCAGGGGGCGGCAGGGGCGTTAGCCCCCCCTATATTGCCTGAAATTGACGAAATTTTGACATATATTCCACTGTAGAGGGAAATCTAATAAACTTTTACTAAGGCATATTTGTCTTAAACAACCGTTCAGCAAGGTACAAGGAAGCCAAATCCGATGAGTTTTTCGAATTTGATGAAACTTTTTGGAATTTAGCCCCCCCCCCCACATGCCCAGGTGCTGGATCCGCCAGTGAGTAATGGGGTATACCTGCCACCTAAGCACTATATTCCATATACATAGGAGGCCACAATCCAAATTACACACAGATTCAAGCCTGCAACAAATCTGTGCATTCCTCTGACTTACTGCTGAATGGCTGCTTGGTATATTTTGCCTGAAAGACTATCAGATAATTTGAATTTGTGAAGTAATCAAGCCCATGGTTGTCGTTTTCTGTAGGCCTAGTAGGCCCAGAGCCCTACCAATAATTTTAAAATTTAACACTAGGCCTATGACGTTGCATGGTCAGAATGACATTACAATATATCAAGTTAGCATTAGGGCCCTCCCCCTACCAATAATTTTCAAAAAATGTCGTCCCTGTATGCAAGCCCTAACAAACATAGACAAAATTGCATCCATAATTTGTAAACATAATCATGTTAAATGTCCAAAAACATCAGATGATACCTATCTTTTCAACATTGCACAACAGACTGGCCAAAAAGGTCACACATGTAGCCAAGGTGTAAGTAAATGTGAATCATGCAGAATGACTCCTGAGCCATATTGTGTTCAATTAGTGTTGTGTTTCACTATATTGATCAGACAAAAAATGACACACTGAGGCATTGGTTGTATTTTTTTACCGTTAAGAACAGCTGTATTTGTTACTTACTGTGGCCTTGAATTAGTCTGTATTTTTGACTGCGTTCTTGGTATTAAGAACATGACTGTGGCCTTTGTTGAAAAACAGCCATATTGCTTTACTACGGCCTCAAACAGCTGTATTTTTTACTTGAAGAACAGCTGTATTTTTCCTTTTCCTGCGGCCTTGGATTAGTCTGTATTTTTGGCCTGTAGCCTTGGTTTAAGAACATGACTGCGGCCTTCGCTTTAGAACAGCATAATTTTTTACTGCGGCCCCAAACAGCTGTTTTTTATTGAAAAAAAAACAGGTTGTTTTCACTGCGGCATTGGATTAGTCAGTATTTATGACTGCGGCTTTGGTTTAGGAACAGCTGTATTTTTTACTTCAGCTTTTTGACGACACTCGTGAGCGGAATTATATTTCACATAATGCAATTGCAATGGCCTCTTAGAGTTAAGGGAGGACTGCAGCATCTCAGTCCTAGTCACCTCTGTGTGTAGATACCTACCACTAGGAGGAATAGGTTTGTTTGTTTTCTGGTTTCTTTTTCTACACATAAAGGAATAGGTACACTGCACAAAAAAGAATGGGGAATAATACTTTCGTTACCTTTTTAACCCACATTTAAACCTTAAATTTTCTCAATAACAATTCAAGACAAACACCAACCTTTCACCTCAGGTCCAACTTTTAATCCTCATTTCCAACTTTTTGTATTTGTTCTGGTGTTAGCATTACAAGCATCGAGCAATGGTGACGTCACTGGTGTCTCATGGCAAAGTAAAGTTGAACCAATCTCCACCCAGCTCCAGGGGTTATGTTAAAATGTCCATTGGTAGCTACATATTATAAAGGTTAGGTAAGGTTCGATTAGGATCCATCCAGAAGTTTTCAGACAAGATTTGCGGACAAATATTTTGTCATGCACCAGTGACATCATCAAACCAGCTGCACTGCCCGGCCCATACATTACATATAAACAGTGAGGTTATAAATGATGGTTTTTAAGTGAGCAACGAGAAACTTAGTAAGAATTGAGGGACTTTAAGTTGGAATATATAAGAAGTTGTGAATGAGTTTGTTTTAGGCTCGAGAAAGGAAGGGTAAAAAGATGAGTTGAGGGAAAAAATTTGGAAAGAAGGGTTTTTAAGGCGCTAATTAATTGTAACCCGAAAAGAACCAAGTATAGGGTTGCTGTCCCATGATCTTTTTCATCAACTGCAGTTCAAGTAAAATACAAATATGTTGCAAAATCAGCGCTGCAGAAGAAAGTCTTCAAACTAAAAAACATCACAACACTCCTATCAGTGCATACAATAATTCAGTCTTACCAACGTTGGGTACCTATTCCTCACTGTATGGCAAAAGATCTTTCTTGTTAAAGAAAAATACAAATGTAGCAAAATCGGTATAGACGAATGTTTATCAGCATCACAAAAATGATATAAGGGTATCCAACCACGGTAAGTACCTACTCCTCACCTATATACGGCCTTGCTCCTCACCAGGACACGATACACACCACCATAATAATATATATATATATATATATATATATGTATATATATATATATATATATATATTATATATATATATATACTTCTGCTATGCACTCTCCTCACCTTCCTCACATCATTTGACATCAACTTGCTCCTGCAACTGTTGAAATTAATTCCCAAAACATGCGTCTTATGCGCGCCTGAAGTGTCGCAAATTCCGGCTTAACGGCCAGATTCGCTGAGTTTAGCGCCATCCAGGGTATTTCACCCGAATTGACTTAAATCGGTCCTGAATCGGATTAACCCGATAACGCCCATGGAAACAGGTCTGGTAAGCCGCTTATAAACGATAAACCGATTTTGCTAAACCGATTTAGCTAAATCGGTTTAGCGAAGCTGCCCATNTGCCCCACCACTCCCGTGCACTCCGACTCCGCAGGACGCATGTCCCGTGCGGCTGATTCGTGCCGACCTCAGGCGCCTGTCACAGGCCGCCAGCAGTGGGTGTGTGTGGATTGTGAACTGTGCACTTTGTGCACGCGGTGGGGCTGTGGAGTCCGCCAGGACGGACAAGGTCTCACGTGCGAATAACTCACTTTCCAACACAGGCGTCAAACACACGAATGAAGGTGAGGAAACTGTGATCGGGTGATGTCGATTCAATCAACCTTTCGCGGTCGCGCTGTCGCACGGAAAGCAAAACAACTTCACCTAATTAAAATAGTACAGGTATGGAGTATTCCTACAAAATACTAAAGGTAAAGGGTGGCCACGAAGATGTGTTCCTAATTCCTATAGCACAGTGGTTCCCAGCCCTTCCGACACAATTACCCCTTTTCAGCAGTCAGAGGAGGCCATTCCCCACCCTTCAAAATTTATACCGATTTATAAAAAGTTAATTGTTTCCCAATGTGATGGCTGCACCTGTTAACACACTTCAATCGGAGCATCACAACTCGCAATACAAACAAGGACTGAGAGCACAAATGTAATGAGGTATAATGGTGGGCTGATTAGTGATTTGTGCTGTTAAGCTGCTCTGCAGTCTGCATGTCATTTTAAACAGAGAGGATTCCGTTTTGAGTGTGAAGTACAAGGAATACGTAAAAAATAGTTGCGTTCTGCGCGGCTGTTTTATTGTCTGAGTGTTTTAGCCGAGGGCTGAATCAAAGCTGTCTTAGCGTAACATATATGGTTCAACTACATGCAGGCCTTCGTTACCCCCGCATCGAATGGCTCCGTTACCCCAAACGGGGTCATGACCCCCGTTTAGAAACCACTTATATAGCACGTGCTTTGACAGCGTTTAACAATGCGTATAGACGTCCGGTATCTACAGAAACCGTCTGTCTGATCTGTTGCCAGTTCTTGTGCGAGTTTATCAGAGGTCCGGTTTCGGCCGTTATACGTGTGCGCGCAGCCTGTGACCTTGATGAGCGCTGGAGCACAGGAGGGATCAGGGAGTGGTCCGCAGGGGGTCCGCAGGGCCTGAGCCGCAGACGGGGCGGGACGGTGAGCCTCGCGGGGGCGGGGGCGGGGGGATCGCGGGGGGCTGATCAGCTGACCTCGGCTGACTCCACAACTGGTCGGCAGTGAGCGTTCTCAGCACCGCCCGGAAGGACACAAGACAGGTGCTTCTACAGGTTTCTGCACAATGCCCTGCAAACACGAGCTGGAGAACGTATGAAGTCAGTACAAATACAGCGGCCGGCGAGGCTGAGCCACAAGGATGGGTTCGGGATGTTTTGACAGCTTTGCAGAGCGGCAAAAAGACGTGAGTGATGTCTTACGTTGGATGTAGTAAGTCCACATGGTGATGAGCATTGTTAGCCAGAAGACGCGCCTCAGCCGCCCGTCCCTTGATGCTCTCCCTGTCACTGGATACTTACTGGATACTCTCCCTGTCCTTGTTGTAGGGCACCACGTGTGCTATGCGATACTCTGACTCACACGCCCCCACGTGTCCACTGTCCGTTGTCCCCGTTCCCGCGACCGCGTGAGCTCTGTCACGCACGTGGGCTGGGACGGCGCCGCGACACGCGGACAGTCGACCACCAGACTCCGCCGATCTGACGCAACTGATGCAGTCGCCGACTACCCGGAGTGTTCCGTGCTCGGCCACACGTTCGACGCCGCCACTCAACGCTTTCTGCTGTCATCTTTAACATCTTCATCGCAATAGACTCCTTTACTCTTCAACAAGCCTTTCAACTCCTATATCGCCACCCGATGGTTCTTCCGGAATTCTACGAACAATTATCACGAACAAGCATTGTCCACCGATGTTGAAAGTGGGATAGTACCCACTTGGTTCCAAAATAAGCGTCCCCCTTAGTTGACCGGCACAGCAGTTTAAGGAAGTATAACGCCTTGGGAAAATTATGAGAAATGATGGAGATGAGAGCACTCATCTGGGCACTCATCTTCATCAATCCACATACTTTTCCCAAGGCGGCATTATTACCCTTTTAACTGCTGTGCCAGGCCAACCCAGCGGGACGCTTATTTTGGAACCAATAGTACACTTAAATACCGTTACATTGAAAATAATAATGCACTGGATTTTTGCATTTTTTTTGTTCGAACCCTTCAAAAGATGGAGTTCTGAGACCGCAGGCCTTCGATAAAATGCGGTAAACATAAGATTTGCCATTCGCTCTCGTTATAGGTATTTCAGTTCATTGACAGACTTCTAAAAGTTAAAGAATGTTTCAGCCTCTGCACTGGTGGATCCAGCCTCCCAATATGGGGGGGGGGGGCTAATTTCGCTGGGGGCCTCTGGTTCCTTTACCGAGGGGGATAGGGTCGGGTTGTTAACAAATCACATTTTATCTGGTATAAGTTTGTACATTTATAACTTACCTATACCCAAATTGCGATTTATCGCCGTGTTTAATGCACTCAAAAACAAGATGATCGCCAGTACGCTATCGTCACAAATACGACACATGCCAGCTACTTTGCGCCATTCCCTTCTAATGCCACGTAATTTGTGTACTATCAACTGCGAAAACTTGCTTTATTTTAGATACAATGCAAGGGAATTCTTACATAATTTGTAAGAAAATACATGGTATGATCAATATATGTTATGAAATAAATAGTTTCGCTCGCTCTCGCTCTCGCTCTCGCTCTCGCTCTCGCTCTCGCTCTCGCTCTCGCTCTCGCTCTCGCTCTCGCTCTCGCTCTCTCGCTCTCTCGCTCTCTTGCTCTCTCTCGCTCTCTCTCGCTCTGTCAATAGGAAACAAGGAGTTCCGAAGTAATGCATATGTTATAGTATATATTCCTTGGACAAAAACAGGAAAGACTATATATTGGTCATAGCACTTTAGTGTCTCATCAGTGCGTTGGTATGGACATATCGACAGATATTGACAGAGATAGATGGCTAGCGGACCGATTTTAAAATATACCCGAATGAAATCACAAATGGGAAGTGCGTCCGTCCGACTCCACGATGTTCGTTGTGCTCTGTCGATTGATTTCGCTTAACTATGACCTTGCGTGGGACCGTTCGCAGATATTGCTGTCATTATCAATCACGAAATAATTGCCACCGCAATAGATAAGTGGTGCGCTTTAATGGTTTTACTTTCAGATAATCGGGCAGCATTGGCAGCTTCGCCAGAAGCGTTTAGCCGAGGCCATTGATTGGAATGATGTATATAATTACAAAAATTACAAACCTGACTTAAAAATCAAAATTCCTTTTTAAATTGACTGAAGTATAAACTATAGCCGCGTTTACATAGCAATTTAAAAAACGTGTACAATTTTCCACTAATAGTGGAAAAT
>VOPJ01012945.1:0-28596 GCA_014673585.1 Semibalanus balanoides | reverse complement strand
TCTGGTGACCTCAATATTGACCTGATCAAAAATAGCGAAGTATTTTCGCTAGTACTCGTCAAGGCCTACCTCATGCCGTTTTCCGCTTCTCGCTACGTTGCGTAGTTTTCAAGATCTCTGGAGGGCGGTTATCCGACCCCCCCCCCGTCGGTTTAAAGTTGGCTCAGACCCCCGTCGGTGCGAGGGTTAAAGGGACACTGCCACCTTAACATTATATTTGAGTTGAGATGGCCATTTTCTGTGCTAGGCATTTAATTTATATATAGTATAAGTTAAAGCAACCACCGAGGTCGAATCACAAAGAAATTTGAGTTTGGTTTTGACACCTGTAACATCCCCAGTCCCCAGTGTATTTGAACGGGGACCCTGATCCGATGACGTCGTCATTCTTTACTAAATGTTGATGATAGTCGACTTGTTTTACATTTGGCCATACATTAGCCGTACATATGGCAGCGTGAAGGTTTTCTCTATTCCCGAAATTCCTTCATATGACGTCATCAGACCAAATATTAAAATTTAACTTTTTTTATGAAATTGAGCACTGTTTGTGAGAAACAAATATCATAATCGTGCTCGGCAGCAATTACTTCATATTAAGCATCACAAGCGGCGTACATTTGAGAACTTTTGGGAAAGTGGCAGTGTGCCTTTAATACATGCCAAATTTGAAATAAGCGTCACAAAACGACCTAAAAATGCAAAATTCCAAAAAAGATCATGTCAGGTCATCTGAGATCAGTGACCTCGGTTGACGAGTGGAAGCGCATGATCCCAGTGGAAATAGTGCACGATAAGGCGGGAGGTGGCATGCATTCGAATAATGTTCTCGGTAATTTGTGATGGAACGAAAATCTGAGCAGTGTAATAAATTAAGACAAATGAGTAATTTAAAGGTAATAGCCGAACATGGTTCTGGTAAAACCACTATGGTATAAACTAGCTATAATGTAAAGGGAATAGTCCTCTTCAAATTGGGTGTTTAATAATTGAGATAGCATAATTGTAGCTTAGATGTATAAATAATATGTTCCACGTTAAATTTATTCCACAACTCTACGTTAACGGCTCTAGAGCAGATTTTCGTACGACCCGTCATAGTTTATACCCATGGGTGTCGAAAGCGGGGGGGGACTGATGTTCCCCCCAAGAGGCACGAATCCCCCAAACATTTTCGGATTGTAATGTAACGCCTATGGGCGTTGCATGGAAAGAATCGACTTCAGAGTACATCCGTCTTCCCGCCCCAAACTTCCGGAAGGGGGCGACGACCTTGTTTATACCAGATGACTGGTACATACCTGATCGGTTTATAACTGACCAAGATGGAGGGAGTACTCCGTACCAGACGTCTGGCTGATATACCAGAAAGGTTTTTACCAGATCCAAGGTGGACTGTTCTCTTTAACTCGACACAGGCTGTGAACATCATGTTAAGTCCATGTTTCCAGGTAAATGTAAATGATAGTGAAATGCCAGTTACCACAGATGTAGTCAGGTTCCAGTCGCACATTCTCATTCTCCAAGAAGCCTGACAAGTGTACCACTGGTCCATTTATAACGATCCGCTTGGATCGAACCCGAGGCCACTTGGTCTTTGATCACGCATGATGAGACTTTTATATTTCACGGTAAGACTTCGTCGGCACGGAATTACCTATCAGGGGGCGCCGGACAGTGAAAACGAAACGATTATTTACCCTGGGAATCGTTATCACAGTGACAGAGTTCTCATTCAAGCTGTGCGGGCATTCATTTCGGTGAATGCTTCTGTTGATTACTCTCAAGCTGCTTGCCCCGTGAATCGTGATCCTTTCCAGGTTCCCCGGTGATATAATAGTAGCATTTACATATCGCAGTTTATTTATAAAAAAGTCAGCATTCCTGTGCGTCATTCTCTCGGAAACTAAACAACACTACGGCAGGTTGCGAGCACAGCGCCAGAACATGACACGGACTACGTTTTATTACATCCATGGCGCATTCATGGACTTTAACCCGCGAGGCACGGAAATCTCCTCAGATAGTCTCGCCCGATTGACACTCCTATCTGAAAGTCGCCAGACACTCCTCAAAAGTCACCGGACACTCCTCAAAAAGTCGCCGGTTCCCGGGGCGCTGCGTGGAAAGACATGGAAAGACAGCAGGCCTGCAAACGGCTCCGTCGTTCGGCACTTGTTCGATCCACGTCAGCATTTCCTGACGGAGTTTCTCTCGGTGAACCTGCGAGGCTGACTTAGGTGACCTCTAACAACCTGACTGGTGTGACGTTTAGGGCCATTTCTTCAACAACATGACTACTGGGCACTGTAGGATGATTTCCGCGGTAAAAAAAACGCTAAAAAACAAGTAACTAGAATTACACACGCATGAGCGATTGACCTGCAGAGTGGCTTGTGACATGACTCAGGTCAGGTCAGGTCAGGTCAAGTCGCAGCCGATTGGAAGTGCTTCTTCGTTATTCGGCTCGCCGTGATCTGGAAACAAAAAGTTTGTCACAGATCCCGAAGAAGAAAAAAACAGGTGACCTAGTATAAGAGAAAGGCGTGAACAAGCGACACAAAAAGAAACAGGAAATTTTCCTTTCGTGGAAGTAAAACATAAATATGGGTAATTAATTAAACTGCATTGTAAGTAATCATAAAGCTTAGTCTGCTCTTTATACGCTGGTCATGTCATACACAGCTCATGTGATGCTGGTGTTGCGTCAGTTGGAACATCGCCTCTATTACGTATTACGCTGGATAGGAGAGAGTCGGTGATACCAGATCATTGGACACCGGTATGTGGAAAACTTATGGTAAGGACGGTGGTTTCTACGACCTTGGACCGGCCCATCCCTGTCCCCCCTCCTTCGGTAGCCCCAAGATGAGGAGAAAGTGGTCCGTTTGTCTCCGACATTGGAGGGCTTCCAAAAAAGTCACGGTAGTGTGCCAACTCCACGTAACAATTAGTAGTATTTTGTAGTCCAAAAGAAGACGGCACCGGTTTTTGTTAATGCCACTTAGTCCTCTGACAAAAGAGGTGCCGCAAGTCCTCAAAACACGAAAAACGTGACGATGCATCACAATGGTGAAAATTAAAATACGTTGTTGCATCTGTTGTACTAAATAAAGAGATAAAAACGTTAAGATAGGCTGATTTAAATAAAGGAAAGAAAAGAGTGAGATGGTGACGGATGTCGTTGGATAAAAGAACCTAGCTATTTCATGCACTTCAAATGCCGTAATAAAATGGTCTGTAAATTTTCGACAACATTGTGTTGCTTTTAATTGATAACTTGCCTTTTACTAAATGATGATGTGAATTACTTCTCCGTTATACTTATTGGTCTCGGTGGTTGTGCAGACGTACCCACCTCTAATCAACCCTTCCCTGCCTTGACCCGCTCTCTGCCCCTCTCACCCCTGTTCCATCCCTCTCCATGTCCCTCCCCGCCCCGCCCGCTCTGCCCCACCCCACATAACACACGTATGTGGTTACCACATGGGTTAAGATGGGCTTCGTGGGCTCAGCATGGGCATGGGCTTGCACATGGGATTAGCATGAGTCCCATGTGGGCTGAGGTGGGCACAAGTGAACATGGGGATGACGTGGGCACACCCATATGGGCCCCATGTGGGTTTGAGGAGGTTAAAAGGTGGGGGTGCTAGTCCATATGGCACCCATGTGGAAACCTCTTCCAAAACCATGAGGGCACCATGTGGGAAAGGTGGGCAGCCCTCATGATTACCATGTGGTTACCATGTGTCTGTGTTATATGGGACCCCGTCCCCGTTCTGCCCCGCCACGTCTCCCTCTGCCCAGGGCCCGTCACGCCGTCATCGCCACCGTCTCGGGAAAGCGGTGCCGTCTTCGAGAGGAGCGGTGAAAGCAGATCAGAACGGGGCGTGACCGGAAGAACGGGCCCCGGGCGGCCGGCCAGGGCAGGGCCGATGTCTCTCTCTTCGGAACTATGCGCCGCGGTGTTTGGAGGAGATAGCCGATAGCGGGGATTTACCGCGAGATGGTGATGTCACCCAAATACTGATCGCGTTTAATTAGATGATTGTGCATCACTAGTAAACTAAATCCGAGACAGTAAGACATAAAACTGACTACAAATCCACAGCTAGATTCTCTCTATCCATAGCTACGACTTATCTATTTCCAGGTTAATCCGCTCTATACACCTTAATCAGAGGTCGCTGCCCGTGAATATTGTCCTGCCGGTGACCTGCCTGCTGCCTCATCTCACCTTCAGGGTTGCCATCTACTTCTTGCCGTAGCCGTCATCGTGGTAGCTTCGGGTAGGTCGGCTTCGGGCACACGGTCACGTACTGAGGCTGGAGACTGAGTCTGCAATACAGAAAACAGACACATAAATGTTATAATACATCATCACACACGTGTGGTATAACCCTTCACACAGATATATAGCTACGCCTCAGCTGCAAACCATCACTTGAACTTCGAGCTGAGCGAGTTAAAAAACCGGTCACGATATTGAATGCATGTTGTACATTTCTAGCATATTTATGCTGTATATAACAATATCATGACTAGCAACTCAGCAAGACATCATTTTTAGACCCATGATCTACACAAAAAGCATGACATAATTGTTTCCCATGCTGATGCTACAGAATCGATCCAGTTGCGTTCACCTTACCAACATAATAATGTCTGCCCGTATCCCCGAGGTCTCGGGTTCGACTCCCGCCGGCTCCCCGTATTTCGCCGTGTCGCCCGGCTGGCCACTCACCTTGGTGACGGTGACGTACTGGTGCTCGGTGTTGGTGTGCGTCACGTATTTGTACTCGGGTCGCCTCCGTGACGGTGTGCGTCACGTAGTGAGGAACCGGCTCCGTTTCTCCGTCAAACGTACTCGTGTTGACCTGCCGTTTAAATAGGATGGCGTTAGTTAACGCAGTTGACCTGCGAGTTAAATAGCACTTTTAGTTACACATAAAGCTGCGGTTAGGCTGATAAATACACAGACTGATGGGCTGGGTGACGCAGCCATGCATGTGTAGGTCAATTGTGGGCGTGGTTCTGATGCAATGTTTCGTACCGTTGATTGCAATTTGCCGCCATATTCGAGCTGAAATAATTGTCTGCGAGTTGCTGCAATCCATTTGCGTTTATCATCTAACATAGATTGTCACACAAAGAAAATAATAAAATAGAGTTCTGGCAAATCGACATTAGTGGCGGTGTTTCATGTTTCCGCGTACCTTGGTCTTGGTGACGTAGGAGTATTCGGGGTACTTCTCAGTGTGGTAGGCCGTCTTGGTGACGTAGTAGGGCTCGTTCACCGTCTCGGTGTAGACTTCTGTTGGGCCACCTCGGTTCTTCGGGGTGTAGTAGCCCTTTCGGTCTTGGTGTGGTAGGCCGTCTCGGTGAGTACTGGTGGCTCGGTGACGTACTGGGTGTCGTAAATGACCTTGGTGGTGATCTGCCGCAGACGAGGAGGGTCGGTGGTAGGGAGACGGCGTAGTAAGGCAGAGGTGGTGAGTTCAAATCCGGCCTAGATATTGTTAAATCTAGCCGCTTTTTGTGCACTAGAACTATCATTCTATTAATGCATACAGCGTCAGCAACCAGAACGGAGTAAATTATTTACGTTTATGGTTCTGAAATGTTGAAATCAATGGATTGACTAAATCACCACACTAACGGATGAATGAATGAATGAGGGCACCGCGACTCCAAACGGAAGATTCGCACGCAGTGAACGACGCAAAATAATGCGAGCGTGTTTCACCATCTGTTGCAAAATGGCATTGAGCGCAGCGGGGCGTTTCGACTGTCATTTTGCCCAAGGACAAAGAAGTGTAGATTACGATGAGATGGAGTTTCGGAAGCAACCAGCATTAAACGCAACGACACGATGTCATTTCGCAATGCCATCTCAACCTGGCGAGGCTGGCGAGCGTAAAACGCGTTTTGAAAGTCACAAACAACATTCCAAGATCGTATGGCGTGATTAAATCTGGAGCACCTCGGACCAGAGTGAAAGTCATCTCGTACTCATCTCGGTGGCGTTTAATTTCGCCAAATGGTCCTTTCATGCGATTATCACGGACTAGGTGGACAGCGCATTTCTAACCGGCGTTACTCAGGCCTACTGTCGAACCTCAGTCGGATTTATGACGTCCACTTGGCTGTTTCGTCACTCGGGCGGCAACAGCAGCGACTAACGATCATTAACGAGTTTCACAATACACCGCCTCGCCGAACGTTACGATACGTTAAACCGAGCATGGCTGACGTTAAACCGAGTTTGACAACTGCTGGGTTTCGAAAGATTAGATGGGTCTGTGCCGATGACAATTTGGACTCATCTGACGATTTTCCTGCAAACCGGTGCCGTTCACGTAACAGCATGACTTTCGAGAGTCGTGAAATAGACAACTCGCGCGTTGTCATCTGACATGGTGATTTGTGTACCGAGGAATTACACTGCACTGTCCAACTCGGCCTACCTATAAATCTGCATCACCCACGTGAGACAGAACAATAGTCCTGGCTCCTGCTATCATAAGATGAATTGATTTACGACTTGCATGCTGTATTTGTTCTCAGCATTTACATTGCATTACCGTACAACATCCCGAAATTCCGAGTCTTCTTTTACTTCGTATATATCATTGAAAGGAGTAACTCGAACGGACTGTACTGTGCTTCAGAGCAAACACCGTACCGGTCGTACTGTACTTTTGATGGTATTCACTCCGTATTCTTTCACCTCATTACTAATCCAGTCATTGGTCCCCCGGTCCCGTGCCCTCCTGTACCCCGGTACTGACCTTGACGTCGGGTGCGATGTAGCTGGTGACGTACTGCGTCTGGTACACGGTACTCGGGTAGTACAGTGTCTCGGTGATCTGCTGGTACAGCGTCGTCGGCTTCACCGCCGTGTACGTGTTGTAGGCAGTCTCGTAACCGATCTTGGTCGACGCCACTGGGGGATGGAACATGCACTCAGGTCAGGTCAGGGCAGGATCAGGTCAAGTACGGCAGTCGACAGTCCAACTGACCTGCAATGCCATCAGTGACCTGATGACTGACAGTTAAAATTTAATGGAATGAAAGCGATACTTTGAAGATAAGAATATCAAATTTATTGCATGCAATTCTATCGTGAATGGAACAACAACTGGAAAAATTTCGGATTATGTTCACATCATTACAATGATATCGACTAAAGATGCTTTGGAATCTTTTTGGGAAACAAAATGTTGTGTTGGTCGATTTGTCGGTTAGTTTCACCTCCCATCGCGTCCTACCAGTCCCGTCCTCACCTGTCACGTAGTGAGTCTCCTGGCTCGCATTTGTAGCTCTTAGCCGGGGCGCCATAGCTGGGGGCAGGGGCGTCATATGACGGCGCCAGGGCGGGGGCGGCATACCCGCCTCCGCCGCTGCTATGTCCATGACCTCCCCCGCCGCCGCTGCCGTGGCCCATGGCCACCTCCCCGGCTTGGGTACGGCGTGTACACGGGCCAGCGCCAGCAGCACGATGATAGCAGACTTGACCACCCTGTGCGCGAATATGAGTCGCGTTAGGCTGGTATTGTGAGGAAAGAGATGGAAGTAAGCATATTGGAAAACGCTGATGAACAGGGAATACCTAACGTAACGGTAGAATATGAAAGAAGCGGTGTTCCGTGCTGGAAGGGCTGTCGTTCGGAATGTGAAAACTGTCCGTGATGGGTATCGAACCGGAGAGTTACGGATTTGTTTGACAGCTGATTGCTTTGTGGTGGGACCCGGTCACCGCTCATTGGTCATTGCGCAAGCACACTGAAAAACCTCCACGTGACGTAGGCGTGAACGCGACGCGACTCCCCGCGTTCAGTCGCAGTCTGGCAGCAGCAGATGACTGATTGGAGAAGGTCCGGTTGTTGCCTTCCGACCCGCCTCAGGCCCCGGTTAGTTAGCGACGCGACTCCCCGCGTTCCAGTCCAGTCTGGCAGCAGCAATGACTGTGGGAAGGCCGGTTGGTCCCTTCACCCGCCTCAGGCCCCGGTAGTCGGTCGTCCACAGTGCCCTATCTCACCCATCTCTATCTCTATCGCTATCCTGGCTTGGCAGGCGTAAGAAGTCAGAAGATGTCTCAACACCTTACCCACCCGGGCCGACCAGCCCAATTCGGTGCCGTTCTCGACTCAGTCACCCGGTTTGACAAGGCTACCTAGACAGTCAGCGCGTGCGAAATGCCGGGAGCAGTCTCTCTGCACTTTCGCTCTTCACGGGGCCATCGCGAGCTCGACCAGCGGGTAACGGTGCAGACTGGGAGAAAAGATCGCTGGCGCGCGCCGCCCCGATGCCTTGAACGAACAGGCGGGATGGGGGCCCGGGGCCTGGCGCGGCGCACAGCCCAGGAGCTCTCGTGATTCGTGAGAAGAGGCTGGCGTAGCTTCAGGCGTGGACCCGTCTGCGGCCGTGTTATCCACCGTGGCAGTGAATAACACGGGTCCAAGCCGTGAGTTTAAGCTGCGTTAAAGCCATAAAAAGCCGTTAACCTGACCTCAGACGCTAACGCGGTAAGGTGGATCAATCGATGCCGGACATTACTTTGGATTTTCAATGGAGTAATAGGTATTAGTTGTTGGGGTTCATTTATATGCGGATGATTTTGAACCGGATATAAAAAGCAAAAAAACGCCAATTTCAAAATATTACGTCATCAAAACCCTACTTAGGGAGTCATTAATCACTTAAAAATAAAATTACTTTGAAATTTTGTTTGGATATTTTTCATACGTGTATTCAACTATGTTCCATTTCATCAATTTTTATTTTTTTGATTTTTATCATTAAAAACACGAATATTTTAATTTTAATGGCTCAAGACAGAAAATATTAAAACATCCGAGAGGATGGACGTTTTTGGGCATTTGAATTTCCCATCTTTTTAGATTTGTTTGGTTTACATTTTAGTCAAAACGTGGTCTCGACGGCCTATTTAAGTTGAACCAGATTTCTTCCGTCAAAGACGTGTGTAGTGACGTCACAGAAATTTTGCGTTTATCTCACAAAATATCGATCGACAAAATGTCTTCATTTTTCACAGAAGATGTCAAATTGATTTGTAGGAGGTACAGAAAGTTCACTCTGACAGCTTCGTTGTGTTTTGAAGCATATCGTGGAAAACTCGGTTAGGGGGCAATTCAAAGCGCGGTCGAGGCGCAGGGTAAAAGAACATATCGGAGGCTGCCTTTGAGGGACTGACAAAATATGTGAAGCAAACGTTCTAAGGCAAGCGGGTCTTTTCGCGATTACAAAGTTAATATTGCCTGCCATGAAATCTGAGCATGCCGCATCGAACAAGCTTCAATTCTTTGTCATAAATGAATTTAAACCATGAAACGCAAAGAAGTTATTATTTTGCAAGACAAATATTATTTATAATGCAAACATTTTAACACAAAATTAGTACTTATAAAAACATGTAGAGCTTTTTCGATACATAAAAACCAACGCCTCATGGCCAGAGTGCGCCATCTTTAAAAGTTGGGAGAAACTGATAAACTTTGAAGCTGCAATTCCTCCTATTGCAACTCCAATAGACGATAATTTAAAATCAAAAATGCTTGGGGGACGTCTCCCCTGGGAGAGGCACGTCCCCTCGTCCCCTCCCCACTTTTGACGCCCAATTGCCTCATGCACCAGCCCAGCGTTGGGTAATTTCCTTTCATCTCTCTTGCTCCACTATCACCACCACCGACCCAACCTTATTCCTGCAGCGTAGCACACCGCACCACCGTTCGATCCCGCCCAGCTAGGCACACTACAACCACCTTCGATCCCGCCGCGTGGCACATGCACCACCTATATCCTGGCAGCGTTGGTACACTACACCAACCTCGGATCCAGCCAGCTTGGCACACTGCACAACACAAACCACAATCGCCGCCAAGCCACCGCCGTATCGACACTGTAGTATATGCGCCGGGCGTCCGACCTGCCGACCGGAGATTCAAAGTCACACACTGCTCTTCCAAGAGTCCGGGTCAGCTTAAATAACACCGCCGCCACCGCCGCCGCCGCCGTCATCCCCACTTTCTCTCTCCGTCGCGGCGCCGGCTCTGTTGGAGCTCAGTGCTCCCGCAGGCAGCAGCCGCGGAGGCACCGAGTTGGCACAGTATCGAAAACTCGGCCTCAGGTCTCAGAGCAGTTGCCGGATGTCCGCCAGGGTCAGATGGTGACCCAGTGGTGGGGCTGTGTGACGTGTCCTTGTAGTCATTCTGGGGACGTGTGTGTACTGCTGAGAGAGGAGAACGTTGGAGACTGGACCGGCTCCACGTCGTTGGATTGTTTAGGAATTGGGAGCTTTGCAAATAAGAGCACCGGAAGGCTGATTGAGAACGTTTCTTAGATATGAACATCTAAATGGTAATAACAGGAGCTATTCAGAGTGATGGCAGTCCGGTCCGTACAAACGCTGGGAAATAATACAGGGACCCATGAAAGGCCGAATGAGGGCTTCAATAACTCTGGCCTGCGTGATTTATAAGGTCAAAAGTTTGACAGTTTCTAGGTTAGTTTTGCGCACTGACTCCGCAAATGACACTCGTTTTGTTTGATTGGATCTATTGTTTGCGTTATTCCAAAAACGAAATTTGTCCGTGGTACCTTTTTGTCCTATTTTATATTGAGTAGTTTTATAGGGTTATAAGCACAAAACTTGCAGGACAGATTGAGAGTATGGTCATTTCTAACATGACAAAATTCGTGTGAATCCTAAATTGGATATCTTCCTGATCAAATTGTTCCTAAGGAGACGTTGAGCGGCGGTCACGGCCACCTGTTTTTGGGGCGCCGAATTAAGTTTCAATGCCCATATTTTCCAAAAGTTGAGCCCCGATTGAAGGACATCTTAGTGTGAAAAGATTTGTTGAGAAAATCATGCTGCTGTATTCACCCCAAAAGTAGAGGTACTCATACCCCGCAATGACACTGATAATCTAGTTTAAAAATATTTTCGCCAGCCAGTGCGTGGCGGGCGCAAAGTTGATATCGTCAAAAACGACTGACTTATGACCTTTCAAATACAAAAATTATCACTTTTCACAGCATTACCGTGGATAAAAAATGCATTTAGTTTGTGTTTTCTACTTCTATTTATTTGTAACAAACTATGTTCGAGGGTCATTTTGTCGCGTTCTGGACGGCAAACAAACCCATAAACATGCGTTACAACGGGAGCGCTGAAGAAGAGCTAGTGCAAAAAGAGCTAGTTCTATTTGAGCTAGTAACATTAGGACTAGTGTAGACAATCGCTAGTGGTCAAAAGAGCTGGTGGACAAAACAGCTAGGCTACGTATGAGCTAGTTTTTTGGTGCTAGTGGACAGAAGAGCTAGTTATCTCAGAAGAGCTAGTTACAAAATGGCTAGTGCGGCTAGTGTAACGAATAAGAGAATAACAGGGATCGGCGACTCACAGTAAATTGCATGGACAGAAGACGACCCGTTTATTGTGAAAATCTGCATCAATTAGCAGAAATTTGCTCGTGACATCGTTCCAGCCTGATATCAACTTTCAGGAGAGTCAGCAATCTTTTATATTTATTGCGTGAAATTATTTGTTTGCAGAATGTGATATTGTAATAATATCACATATTTATAGATTTATTGCGTGAGTCAGTAATGCGAAGGACAGAAGAGCTAGTAACCTCAGAAGAGCTAGTTACAAAATGGCTAGTGCGGCTAGTGTAACGAATAAGAGAATAACAGGGATCGGCGACTCACAGTAGTTTGCACAGACTACTATGAGCTAGTGCAAAAAGAGCTAGACGATTTGGTAATTAATTGGTGACGAAGTACCTTTACAATATTTTGTTTTAATATCTCCAGCTTTGTGACGTAATGTTTGTAGTATTTTTACAATAAATAAAACCGTTATAAACTAGTCTGTCTTTTCCTTTGTTTGATAACATAGGCACTGGAAAGAATAGCAAATCCAAATCACAAAAAAAATAAAATTAAAGAGAAAGTACGCTTCAAGATTTATCATGACGAACTAAGTTCTGCTAGCTGGCAGAAATTTTCACAATGTTCTGGTCGCTATAAACCGTTCAGTCGCCGATCCTGTTATTCTCTTGTTCCTGGTGGAACTTCTATTTGGTCTCTGTGTAATTTTTGCACTTAAAAGAGTTAGTTTACAAAA
Source organism: Semibalanus balanoides (assembly GCA_014673585.1). Taxonomy (NCBI): domain Eukaryota; kingdom Metazoa; phylum Arthropoda; class Thecostraca; order Balanomorpha; family Balanidae; genus Semibalanus; species Semibalanus balanoides. The sequence continues at coordinate 16,442 of VOPJ01012945.1, read as the reverse complement.
TTTATAATCTTATTTATTATTTTCAAAGGCTTATGCTTTAATGCATGCACGATATCCGCCCGAGAAAATCACGCATGTATACGCGTGGTTTTTCAGGCAAACCTGACTTTTCGTGTGGGTCAATGTCTTTATTTGGTAACATTTCGAATTCAAATTGTCAAGTTCAAGTACGTTTTTTTAGGGGGAGGGGGCATTGGTACAGCTAGATATAGGGGTGATGGAAATATTAAAATCAAACAAAGGAAAAGACAGACTAGTTTATAACGGTTATATTTATTGTAAAAATACTACAAACATTACGTCACAAAGCTGAAGATATGAAAACAAAATATTGTCAAGGTACTTCGTCACCAATTAATTACAAATCGTCTAGCTCTTTTGCACCAGCTCAATAAGTAGTCTGTGCAAACTAACTGGTGAGTCGCCGATCCTGTTATTCTCTTATTCAATTGCATCTAGCTCTTTTTTCACTAGCTCTTTTGTAGTGGACCCGTTACAACGCCCGATGACCGTAATCTGCAGCTTGAACTCGTGACCTCGGATGACCTTGACCAGATCCATGGTCATTAATAGCTTCGAATGGTGCTTAGATATGTCAGACACATTTATCCTGCTGGTTTATCGGCTGCTTATACGTTTAATACCGCAATTTTCTGCGACAATTGCATCCATTGACAACTTTATGGCATGGTTAAACTTTTTCTTCTTATTTGACGTGAACTGTGACGTCATTAATGTTCGTTAGTTTAACCATATAAGGTTTCCTTCAATAAATTGTCCAGGGCTATCGAATGCGGTTCGAATGATTACAATCGGTTCAGTGTTACGGAGATCAGAGTGAGGGGGAGGGCGTAAAAATAACCACTCCTAGTATGTCGTGTTAGGGAAATATACTCCAGTAAATTTGAGTTGAGGCCTAAGCCTTTAACGCAGTATCCCATAATCCGGCAGGGCCTATTAGCTTCATAGTCAGGACGCCAATAGCCTAGAAGAGTTGGTTTTGAGCTAGAATATGCGCTGGCAGGTTCACTGACACCGAGCAGAATCATTTTTAGGAGAGAAACATTTTAGGGAGCTCTTTAGTTTCATGACCAGACCGGACTTCTGGCCACTATAGGAAACGGAGAAACTGAAGCGGAACTGAGGTACTCTGAGAAGGAACGAGCGGCTAAGTTGGTGTTACTCTCGTGTGACGCAATGCAGGTCTGTTAGCTTGCTGTGAGCTTATTGCAGTCATCACGACCAATGCATAAACACGCGCAAGGCCTGGGTGATATTCCGCCCCCTCAGGTTTCATGAATAATCGGGAAATGGTGGCGCGCAAAAGTTTGGCAACAGCTGTTTGGGCATCATTACTCCACGATAGTCTGATTTGGTTTTATCCTCAGGTCACCATGGGTAGGTCACCACGGTAGGTCAGCTGTGACCCCACCCTAAAAAGTTTGCAGTAACAACCACAGTTCGACAGTTGCTAAGCCGATCGATTCAAAAATTCCAAAGAACTTCCGTAAGGCCATAATGATGATATCAAATATTTTATTTTTCGTATTTTTTTGTATATCAGTGACCTGAGGTGCGAAGTCAGTTTCGTGACACTTCTCCATATAATGGTCAATGTGAAATGTTTACGAATAAATGCCTTTTCAGCCGAGAGGAACACATGAAGCAGCCAAATTTCTTCCTGCATCATATGTATCATAGGCATGAGGCCCAGGTTCATTTTTTTTCAGTAAACTTTACAGTAAGTCTATCATGGGGCGGCTATCCCCAATCGGCTGCCGACACCCACAGGCTATAAACCGGGGGGGCCGGACTGGAAAATCTCTAAGATCATCGGCTGTGGCTACGGCTGTGGCTGCAATAGTCTACCCTCTCGATTTGTTTTTGCATCAAATCTTACCAAACAAATCCATGGTTAAGAAGAAGCTTGGCCAAAGATGTTTCATAACAGTAAACTGGGAAATTAAACACATATATGAAATTTACAAAAAGTCCTCAGACTGCCAGCCATTTATATTTGGGAGCGGCTTTGTGGCTGGTTTGTTGGCGTGATGCATGCTGGGGGTGGCTAGCCAAGGAAAAGTGCAGACATCGATCGAACTCTACTTACAGGGGTCCAATTTAGGTCATCTAATCACCATCCTTTTTGTCTATAACTCTCGACGAATGATTTGAAATACGTAAACCAAAACAAATAACGTTTGTTGCATCGAATAAACGTTCCACATACATCAAAGTGATCTACTTGAGTCACCATTACCTTGACCTGAGGTATTTTTTTTGTATTGAACTAACCTGGTCATCAATGGAAATGATCAACATGCTTAGTGAGACAAACACGATGGCGTCAAAATTATTGTGCTATCTAATTTTTGTAAAATGTTAATCGCGAGAAAAGCTTTGCAAAATAACGCTTTTGGATTTAGAATTACTTCTTAGAGCTCTAAGCCTTCTATTGACACGAATTAATTAGAGACACCCGAGCACCCAGTTTTCCATTTGTCACTAGCTTGCGTCTTTTCGAGAACTAGGAGGGATGACCCCCCTTTCCTCTGCCGGCCGTTCTGTGGTTGGCGCCGCCCCGGCCAGCGCGTGTAGTTTTCATAAAGCCTCGTTCTTGCATTGAGAATGAATCGGCCCGGGCCGAAAGGGGCACGGGACGTGGCACGAACGGCACGCACGGGATAGGGCATTGGGGAACGGGCCCACGGGAAGCACGGGAACGGCACGGGAAGGCCGGGAACGGGCACGGGAACGGCAACGGGAACCGCACGGGAACGGTCACGGGAACGGCTACGGAACGGGCACGGAACGGGCACGGAACGGGAACGGGACGGGCACGTGAACGGGCACGAACGGATCGGAACGGGCACGGGGAACGCCACGGAACTGGCACGGGAACGGGCCGGGAACGGCACGGAACGGCACGGGAACAGCAAGGGAGCGGCACGGAACGGGCACGGGAACGGGCACGCAAGAAACGGCCACGGGAACAGGCACGGAACGGCACGGGAACGGCCGGAACAGGGAAAATAGGCACTGGAATCGGGCACTGGAACGGCCTTCATCGCGATTGCATTGGTTTGTCTAAGCAATGTCCAAATACAATGGGTTTCCTTCTGGAATAATCACGATTGCCTTGGTTTTGGTCCTCTGATATGAAAACTAAGCTTCAGAATGTTGGAGAAGAAATATATCCTGTGCTCATGCTAATGATTAAAGAATATGAAAAAAAGAAAAGTGTTAAATAAACAAACGGTCAGATTTGTATACATAGCATAAAAGCAATTTGAAGCAAAGGCTTATTTTCATTCTTATTCTAAGCACAATGCTCATCAAAGCTATCCCCAGTAGATATGTTCAGAACGTTTATTAAATATAATAATACAAACGTGAAGTAAATATCTCTAGCAACATATTCCCATTGTATATACTCGAACAGCTCAAACTATTGCCGAGTTGACGAAACTTGTGAAACTCGTGCGTCCATTTCTATTGAGCATTACCAACACTGCGGTAACGCTACAGTGGACGCTCTGAATAGAGTGTTATCGCAATTATTATGACCACACATTGCTAAACGCAGCCTCAGGTGGTTACGTTAATGCTTTTGCAGTCAGAGGTTGCATACCGTCACTGCTGGACTTTGAGTTTTCCGCTCACGTTGTGCTCAATACATTTTAATTTAATTGTTTTGACTCGTTTAATAGGTCTATTTAAGAGGGGTTTGAGCTGTCATAACATGAAATGCATGCTCTTGGTAGGTATGTCAAAATCTCTTTTGGTTGATGACTCAAATATTCGAATTTCATTTTGTCTGAAAATCAACGGATTGATTGGGAAGTTGTATAGCAAATGCTGCATATGATACGAATACGTTAACCCTATAAGTGGCAGGCTCCTGCCTACACCTTTTAGTGGCAGGAGGGGGGATTTCGGCCCCCTTGAGATTTCGAAATCTACTCGTCCGATTTGCCAAAAATCGAACCGAGTTTGATTTCCCTCAACACGATGTACATTTGTACAAAAAAAAAATACTAGTGGGAAAGCAGGGGGGTAAAAACGAAAAATATTAAGGTATGTTTGATGCAATACAGCTGCCAGGTCTTAAAACCGATTTTATCTCAAGTAATAGGATTTAATAGAGATTGAATAGGAGATTGCCTTATAACAGCAATGTAAAATGTTGGAATATTCAAAAATCATAGACGTTTGAAGGTCACTAAATGTTGGGGTTGCAAAAGGCATATTGAAACAATTTGTGCAGTTTTGTTTTAAGATAATCTAAATGTTGCGCTATTTTGACATCAGACGAAATAGTTATGAAGCATATTTTATCCAAGGCGGTGCACGGTTAGTGAAAAAAGGTGTAAAAATAAAAATAGAATAACCACAGGCAAGTTGCTACCAAACAATATAAATAAGTTGCTGAGCATATATAATCCCATTTATATGCTTTACCTCATCATCAGCAAGGACCCACATTTGGGGAAAAAACTTTGGTTAGGTAAATTATCCGTTACTATAACAGTAAATAGTCAGCAGTGACTTTGTATTTGTAACTTCAATCCACATTACTTTGTTATTCAACTTTTCACCCTACCTGGAGTCGCCTATTATCCTTTAATCGTTCGAAGAGTAACCTCTGGTGCGTGCTTCATCCAAAAGCTGCAGAATAGTGTGCCATTGTAGGCTAAAGCATATTAGTTTCCTTGCAATAATATGACCCCCTTTCTTCGATTCCTGAGCGCGCCCCTGCAAGCAAACGTCTTTATAATTTATATCCTTTTGCGCCGTATGTGCATATATCGTTATAAACTAGCATATTGCTATCATTATATCAGCCAACCCTTGTACTGTGCTTGAACACGCTCCTGCAAGCCTATATTGAATAAATTATGCAAATAATAAAAAAGAGAAACTATCTTTTTCGACTTCGTAGTTATAAATATTTCATTCATCGCTGTTATGACTGGAGTTTGCCCGCCCAATGTTGGTACTCTCTGGAATGTGCTCGTGTGACCGGAGAACCAACATGTTCTGCCAAAGATCAAATGCGATTTAATTACTCTTGTTCCTAACTTACTGGCGTCGTCAGACTATATAAACGCTGCTCATACCTGCCATTCTAGTGCCAGAGATCACGAACGTTTTTACTTCACATTCTCTTTAATACATCGTGCTTTTACCATGTATTCATTTTAGATGTATTTTATAGAGTCATAATTGTAGTTATTGCATTTGTATTTGGCTTTTTACTGATTGTATTGCGTGTTCATTCTTTACGTTATCTTTTATTTGTATGTATGGTATTTTTATTTATCCCTTATCTATGTCTATAACTTATCTCTGACTTCACCGTTAGTGGGTTTCAAGCTGTCGGTTAGTTTATCAATAAACAAATAAACGTATTAAAATTTCATTACCTCATGACGCAGCCAACACGCCTTCATACTTCCTAAACTACCCCTTTTCAATTCCCGAACCAATTGAAAACCGCCTCTGCCGTGCAATACTTTATGAGTATTTCATAGCAAAACTAATTTGAATTTCTTCATCACCTGTGCATTGTAACATCATGCTATTCAGAGAAAAAGCCACGAACGAGCACTCGTCTATTATGGCCAAATGTCACTTGAAAAGCTACCAAAATTTGGTGCTGGAACACCTTCTGCTATTTTCAAAGAGAGCTAATAAATTGTATTGGGCCTGCTACCCACGCGACGTCTGTATCCTGCCGGCCATAGCTTTTTTCGTCCATTTAGAGTGCATGAAGAGACTGGAATGATATTGTTAGACGGGAAAAGATTCACAGTGGTGCCTATCATCATCATGTCTTATTGTCTTATGGTGTTTATGTACATGCTTTTTATTGAGTGTATTTTGGTATGCCTGTTTAAGTATTTTGCTCATCAACCTCAGTGTGGTCCCCATGTTTTAGAACTATGACGTGGAAGAGTGAAAAGCCTCGTGTATTTACGTGGAACTTTTCCGAATAAACTGATACTAATACTGATACTGATACCAACAGTTTTGGAGGTATTCACGAAAAATCTGAGGGGCCTAAAAAGGTTACCTGTCTCTTAAGGGTTAACCCAAGCCCGGCTAAAATAGGATTATAAATAGGATCTGCTTAAATAGGAAATAGGATGAAATAGGATTCTGCTGACGACCGCACCTACTCCCAACAACTACTCCCAACAACCTTTCGCCGACAATTTTCTTCGGTGAGATACAATTTTCTGCCCAAAATCGAAAGCTAGATCCACCACTGCAGGAACCAGGATTTTATGTGTCCCTTTGAGCAAAACAAATTTACACATGGATAAAAATGCACAATTATCGACTGACCGCTGACCCTACCCCAGTCAGCAACATATGTCCTGAGGAGCGGAAATTGATTCTACCACTGACGGTTTGCCCCCCCCCCTAGTAAAATCCTGCTGTCATCCAAGTCCACCCTAAAAATCCTGGCGACACCACTTGCATTATCTGGTTCGTTAGATCCTGTGAAGCGTCCTATGATGACTGCTTTATTGGATGCAATGTTGTGTTGCTGCGGTTGCCGGTTTTATGATTAATCTGGTTGCCTTTTAAGGATCCTTTGGATCCAGCTTTGTCTGTCGTGTGGCTCTTATATTTTACTCTAAATCTGCGCTGGTCATTTTGTTGAGTCCCATGGATTCAGCGTCATATATTGCCTGGTTTGTCGTCGTATAAAGAATCCTTTGTGGACTGCTCCTTTGAATATATTTATGTTGTCTTTCGGGGTACTGATTCACATTCTTAAAGCATATGCGGTTGCCTTTGAAGGATCCCTTGATCCAATTTTGGTATATGTGGTTTTCTTCCGATTCTTCTTATGAATCTGCCTTGAAGGTATTTTTATGCTGGATCCCATGGATTCACCATCTTGTATCGGTTGGTTTCGTCGATCATTATAAAGTGGCTGTCGTTGGGCCGCTGCTTTGTAATCCATGTAATGTTTCCCTGCTGTGTGGCCTAAGATTCTTATCAATAATATGGCTGCCATTGAGGGCTTTCCTTTGGACTCAGCTCTCTTTTATCATGTTGCTTTAAGATTAGTATCATTAATCTGCTTTGGTCGTTTTTGATTGTGTACGCACACATGTCATAATATTGTCCCTAGATGGCACTAGTAGTAAACGCCTGTAGTTATGTTGTACCGCATAGCTTGAATAATCTTGTCCCTAGATGGCACTAGTAGTAAGCGCCAGTAGTTATGCTGTACCGCATAGCTTGAAGCCGATAACTGTGGCCTACGCAACGGGGGAGGACAACGAGTCATTCTGGTAATCAAAAGAGGGTAGCAATATGTTTTACACCAGTGGGTCCCTTGCTACTGGGAACCACTGATATATCACGCTGTTCGTGCGATACTGTTAACCGTCCTCATTAAGAAAGACAGGGATTTAATATGCTCGGGTCCGCTCCGTTAATTGTTCGATGGCCCTTGCGGTGCAGGATATGCACATACATTGCCATATTTTTGTTATACTATTTTTGCCAACGGTTATTTTTGCATAGATGACTTAAAGCTGCTGCTGCTACTAGTCATAGCTACTTCAAATATGAGTTTTACATGAGCCTGGCTAAAGTTTTCAATATAAAACACTTAAACTGAAAGAATAGTTAATGTTTTCGTGGTAGCGCTGACAGGACTCGAATAATCATTTAATCATTTTTTCTTCAGTATGCTCCTTTTCATATTTTTCGACCGTTTTGTTAATACTAATTTCGATGGATAACATCATGCTTGAAAGGTGATATACATGCAAATTCATTTGTAAATGTTTGTATTTGTATTATTTCGCGTATTTTGTGTGTGTAAAGTAAACAAGTAAAACTCAATGCTTCTAACATTCGTGATGATTAATATAGCAACCCTAGAGGAGAGCACAACTAACACGTCTATTTGGACAATGGCCGGGTGGGCGCTGTCACATACCTACACTCGTAGCGTGCTCGCTATGCAACTAGTTATGAGAAGGTAACCATCAATTGCAGCACCGTTTCTGGTTTCTTGCAGCACCGTTTCTGGTTTCAAATTCAGACACCACAGTGCTGGCAGAGCCTCCCTCTGCCGACCATCGCCAACCGCTCCCCGCACCAGCGCAAACCCCCACCGACCATTCAGCACCCTCCAGCCGTCCTCGTCAACCCCCACCGACCCGTCAACCTTCCCACCGACCATCACCAACCCCAGCGCCGACCAGTGTCAACCCCCCCCCCCACCGGACCATCGTGCAACCCTCCACCGACCACGCCAACCCCCCACCCCGACATCGTCAACCCCCCACCACCATCGTAAACCCTCTACCGACCATCGCCATTCCCTCCACCACCCACACGTCAACCGCCCACCACCATCGTAACCCTCCACTGACATCGTCACCGCCACGACCTTCGGCAACCCTCCACACGACCATCGTCAACCCTCACCGCACCATGCAACCCCTACCGATCCATCGTCAACCCTCCACCGACCTCGCCACCCTCCACGACCATCGCCAACCTCCACCGACCAATTGCCAACCCCCCACCGACCATCGCCAAACCCTCCACCGACCATCGCCAACCCTCCACCGACCATTGCCAACCCCCCACCGACCATCGCCAACCCTCCACCGCAACATGCGTCGTCCAGTCTTCTGTGCCGGCCAGCAGAACTTCTAGCTGTCCCATGGAGTCGAATCGCAGGTGTGTGGTTTTAAAAATGCGTGGATGTGGTGTGTTAGATTAGCGATGTTTGTTTCGTAGGCCATGATATTTGCGATGATGTGGTATCATGGGCTTTGGACAGTCTTCTGCCCCCGACGAAAGAGTCTCAGATCATCACACATCTCATGAGCTCGATACACTATTGAAGTGTATCTTTAAAGATAATAATAGAGTCTTGCAATGTGCTGGCTGTGTCGGACTTACGGCTGTCCAGGGTGATGTCCGCCATCCCTCCGGCTATCATCCCTCCGGCAGGGTGATGCCCGCCATCCCTCCGGCTGTCCAGGGTGATGCCCGCCATCTCTCCGGCTGTCCAGGGTGATGGCCGCCATCCCTCCGGCTGTCCAGGGTGATGCCCGCCATCCCTCCGGCTGTCCAGGGTGTGCCGCCAGTCCCTTCGGCTGTCCAGGGTGAATGCCCCGCGATCCCTTCCGGCTTGTCCAGGGTGATGCCGCATCCCTCCGGGCTGTCCAGAGGTTGGATGCCCACATCCCCTCAGGCTGTCCAGGGGTGTGCCGCCCATCCCTCGGCAGACCAGGGTGATGCCGCTTATCCCTGGCTGGTAAGACTGTGATGCCGCCTTTTCCCCGGCTCCAGGGTGACGCCCGCCATACTCTCCGGTTGTCCCAGGGTGATGCCCGCCATTCACTCCGATTGCTCCAGGTGATGCCCGCCATCCTCCGGTGTCCAGGGTGATGACGCCATCCTCGGTTATCCAGGCGTGATGCCCGCATCCCTCCGGCTGTCCAGCGGTGATGCCGCCATCTTCCGGCTGTCCAGGTGCATGCCGCCATCCCTCCAGCTCCCCGTGCTGGACATCGGGAAACACGGTAACATCAGGCTTATATTAAAAAAATAAAAACACATAAACAGACATCACTTGATTGATGCGTATTATTAATAATCCAAACAGCCTGATCTTATCGTGACAAAGACAGGAATTATAAAAAGAATCCGCTACCATCTCAATTCTCACCGTATATTACACGTGACAAATCATGCAACAACGATGACGATGCCTACACAAACGCCAAGGTCGGCACTCGACAGGCGTATACCAAGTTTCACGTCCAAATGTGCAAAGCTTTGAAGGTTAGGAAACTCTGAGGGCTTTGCATCCGACCACCCAGGGTAGGTACTAGGTACCTCTGTAGTATGACAGATATAAAGCGTAAACCAAATGTATTCTGTATACATAGGTCGTCCAGAGGAGTGGACAGTTTATCATTAGTGCACGATATTGTTAATTAATATAGATAACCCCAGTGTTTCTTAGTTACGTAAAGCGATTCTTATCACTCATGTAAATCTATCCCCAGTTCACCGCACTTTTTTCCTGGCGGGCTGGATGGTGCAAGGCCTGCCCCCATCCCACTTTCACTCATGGATGTCAGAAGTGGGGGGACAGGGAGGCGTCTTCCCGACATTTTCGGTTTTTAGCATTACGCCTATACGTCTTACAGGGAAATAATCTGCTTAAAAATGCCTCCCTCTCGCCCTCTCCACTTTCGGAAGGAAGCGACGTCCTGGCTATCACTCCGTCGAAGGAAGATGACAGCTGAATAGTCCACCTGGGGCCCCTCCACACTGGCCCCGGTATGGAGTGCCCGCGTGCCCGCGCACCTTTGATCCGTCCTGGCGTGCCATCGCACCTTGAATCCTTTCCCTTTCGAAGCACCGGGCGACCGGTCCGGTCCGGTCAGGGCGGGCGGCGCTCGTGCCAGCGGGTCAGGATTGCCGTCCGGATCACGGAAGCGTGAGGATTTGTCGGTCTGATAAGCAAACAACTTGACTTCCCGACTGGAAAAGAGTGCTTGTGATATCACAGCTGCAGCTACGTAGCCGTGAACTCACGATGGTGAACTGATGTTAAAATTGCTGTAATCACTCCAGGAATAATTGCAGCACAATGTTCTTATGCAATTGCCGCTGCAGTAGAGGACCAACGTGTTCTCCTACCGAGCGTACCACTCGAGGATTATGTTCCGAGTGTTCTGTTTGCTCACCTCATGCGTGTTTGCGGTATTTGGGAGCGTATCATGTCATGCACCTACCTGTTTCTTGCTTTAGATGATCTCAAGAACGGGTTGAGAGTAATGTAAAAGACTATCCGCGCGGCAGCAGATACAAGTTGTCATGATGTAACTGTGTTGTGGTTCCGCTGCTAATCTGTTCCGTGTGCTGCTCCTAAATTTTCAGTGAAATTGCTGTACTGAATAGTGCTTACTGGAGAAAGCTACAGTATCTCATTGGAAAATATAACCCGTGACCACCCACGCTACCCTTTCAGTTGCACAAGCCGTCATAGACCACATGGTCACCAATGACGGTTTTTAATTAGTGATTATGTATAATTTGGATGGCTGGCACGATAGACATGATTTTCAAAACATTGTGATGAAATTATCAATAACTTGTTAATTATCTATTTTAAAAACTCATTTGGGCACCAAAATAGATATTTGGCATGGTATTAATAATTTTGACACGATTATTAGTGATTGTCATGTCATAGACAGCATAGCCTGCATATCACTTCTTGTCACGTCCAAAACCAACATGATTGAGCCGTTGTCTGCTTGAGTTACAATCCACTGATACACTGACATTTGTAATGTAATGTTCTTGCTTTAGTATTTTCCGAAGCGGCGTGGCAAATAGAATTTTGCTTGTCGTTACAGGGAAACAAATGATCATGCTTTCTATTATTACTGTGTATTATCTTTGCTAATGGTTAATTCACGTTATATGTCAAAAACGACAAAAGATATTATTCACATAACATGAAATGAAATATGGTGAACTTCATCAATTTTAAATTTTAGTCGGTTATATAACCATACATCCGTGACATTGTCTGCCTTTATCAAACTTCGTTTCTAGAAGTTAATCGGGTTTTGTGTCTCAAACAACAAATCCAGCTTTTCAGTTCCGTGAAATCATTGCATACTCAATGGAACGCAATCGGTCGTAATTCGGTCGACTACCGCAGTTTCTAAATTGCTGCAAAACTGCGGCCTTCCATCCTTTCACAGCTGGCATGCTGTACAGCCACTGACCAGCTGATAGGGTAGACAGCGACCAGCTGCTGGGGTAGACAGCGACCAGCTGATAGGGTAGACAGCTGATGCTGAGATATACATATAGGAAGACGAATCACCTGCGTCGCTGGGAAAATAACTCATAAGAGTGACTGGCGAAAAACGGGCTAGGTGAAAGGACGAAAGTCTGGCGGGCGTTGGATACACCGCCTCTGACAGTTGTTACCATGGAAATTTGGCAAACTGTGGCGGGAGATGACATATGTTCGAATAATGTCTCAGAAATATGGGATGGAACGAGGAAACTGAACAGTGTGAAAAATGAAGAGAAGTTAGCTATTTAACTAGACACTGGCTGTGAACATTATGTTGAATCCATTTTCCAGGTAAATGCAAATTAGTATTATGTGAAGAAAATTCCTTACATAATATTAATTCAAACAATGTCATCCCGCCCACATTAAAATAAATGCAAATTATAGTGAAATGCCAGTTGCCACCGAAGAGTTTTGTAGTCAGGTTTCAGTTGCAAATTCGTGCTCTCCAAGAGGCATGAAAAGTGTGCCACTGGTCTGTTTACAACGATCCACTAGGATCGAGCCCGAGGTCACATGGTCTTTGATCACGCACGGTGAGACTTCTTATACATTTCACGGTGAGACCTCGTCGGCACGGGATTCTCAGAGGGCGCGGGGCGGTGAAACCGGTACATTGATTACTCTGTGAACCGTCATCACCGTGAGATAGTTTCACATTCAAGCTGTGGGACATTCATTTCGGTGAATTGCTTGTCAATTACTTTCCAGCGGCTTGCCCCGTGAATCGTCTCCTTCCCAGTTTCCCCAGCATACTACGACGATTTACATATCGTAGTTTATTATAAAAAGTCAGCATGACCACCAATCAATCTCTCATTCATTTTTTGGCCATTATCTCGTCGGAACTGAACAACTACGGGACAGGTTCGAGCACTCAGGCCAAACAACAGGGAACATCGTCCACTGGGAATCCAATGGCTCCATGGACTTAAAACCGCGGCCGGACCTCCTTGAAAGACCGCCGGACACTTCTCAGAAAGTCGCCAGAACACTCTCAAAAAGTCACCGGACACTCCTCAAAAGTCCACCGGAAACACATCCTCAAAAGTCGCCGGGACCTTCTGCTCGAAAAGTCGTCCGGTCCGGCTGCGTGAAAAGACAATGAAAGACAGCAGGCCTGCAAACGGCCTCCGTCGTCGGCACTTGTTCGATTCACCTCAGGTATTTCCTGACGGGATTTTTCTTCTCGGTGACCTGAGGTGACCTAATACGACCTGACTTGTATGACGTTAGGGCATTGCTTCAACAACATGACTACTGGGCACTGTAGGATGATTTCCTGGTAAAAAAACGCTAAAACAAGTATCTAGAGCTACACTACGGTATGAGCGAGTGACCTGAGAAAGTTGGCTGGTGACATGACTCAGGTCAGGTCAGGTCAGGTCCGGTCGATTTGGGAGGTGCGCCTTTCGTACTTCGACCCGCCCGTGATCTGGAACATAAAGATCGTCAACGATCCGAAAAAGAGAATTAAAGGCTGAGAGAAAGGTCGTGGACAATGGTCAAGCAAGACAAAAAAGAACGCAGAACATTTTCCTTTCATGGGAGTAGAACAATAAAATTAGGGTAATTAATTAAGAACTTGCATTGTAAGCTACTTCATAGAGCTTTTCTGGACTTAATACGCCTTTGGTTATCGTCATACACAGCTTCATTTTATGTTGGTGAGTCGCGTCAGGTCGAAACATCGCCACTATTTACGTATTACGCTGGACCAGGAGGGTTTGGTGATACCAGATCATTGACCACCGGTATGTGGAAAATATACATGGTAAGGGACGGTGGTTTCCTACGACCTTGGACCGGCCCCTCCCGTCATCCTACCACCCCCCACCCACTCCCTCCCACAGTAGCCCGGATTAGAGGGAGAAAGTGGTCCGTTTGTCTCCGACATTGAGGGGCTTTCCCCAAAAAACGTCACAGTAAATGTGCCAACTCCAAACGCAACAATGAATAGTATTTTGTTAAGTCCAAAAGAAAGACGCGACCTGTTCTTGTTCATGCCGCTTAGTCCGCTGACAAAGGAGGAATCGCAAGTCACAAAAAGACGAAAAACGTTTGATGCATAGCAATGGTGAAAATTTAATTGCGTTGTTGCATATGTTGTATACTAAATAAAGAGATAAAAACGTGAAGATAGGCTGATTTAGATAAAGGAAAGAAAAGAGGGAGGCGGCGACGGATGTCTTAGGATAAGAGGACCTAGCTGTTTCATGCACTTCGAATGCCAGATATGATTGGTCTGCAGCTGTTTGACAGCCTTTTGTTGCTACTAATTTGCCTTGCTGCTGTTACTGTTGCCTTGCATATGATTACAGCTCATTAAATTTATGTGAACTACTCCTCCATTTTAATTATTGGGCTCGGGCGGATGTACTATGGGGATGAACCGATGTGTATCCATTCAATCCAATTTCCGCCTCGCTTTGCTCTCTACCCCTCTCAACCCTGCTCCGTCCCTCTCCATGCCCCTCCCCGCCCCGTCCGCTCCAGGGTAACTAGACACGTCCGCTCTGCCCCTCCCCGCCCCGTCCCCCCTCTGCCCCGCCCGTCCCCTCTGCCCCGCCCCGTTCCCTTCTGCTCAGCGCTCGTCACGCTGTCATCGCCACCGTCTCGAGAAAGAGATGCCGTTCTCCAGAGGAGCGGTGAAAGCAGATCAGAACGGGGCGTGACCGGAAGACCAGGCCCCGGGCGGCCGGCCAGGGCAGGGTCGATGTCCCTTGCTTCAAATCTATGCGCCGCGGTGTTTGGAGGAGGATAGCCGATAGCGGGGACACCGTGGGTGTACCGCGAGATAATGATTTCACCCGNGTTATCGATTATAGAATGATGATGAAGTAAACAGTGTTTAAATACAGACAGTATAAAGCTCTGATTTTTGTATTATGCAAGCATGGGCAATGAGCAGAAGGCTATATTTTCCTTCTATCTGAAGCACATATGCTATTCACAGCTATACAGTTAAGATATGTTCAGAACGTTTATTAAATATAATAATACAAACGTGAAGTAAATATCTCTAGCAACATATTCCCATTGTATATACTCGAACAGCTCAAACTATTGCCGAGTTGACGAAACTTGTGAAACTCGTGCGTCCATTTCTATTGAGCATTACCAACACTGCGGTAACGCTACAGTGGACGCTCTGAATAGAGTGTTATCGCAATTATTATGACCACACATTGCTAAACGCAGCCTCAGGTGGTTACGTTAATGCTTTTGCAGTCAGAGGTTGCATACCGTCACTGCTGGACTTTGAGTTTTCCGCTCACGTTGTGCTCAATACATTTTAATTTAATTGTTTTGACTCGTTTAATAGGTCTATTTAAGAGGGGTTTGAGCTGTCATAACATGAAATGCATGCTCTTGGTAGGTATGTCAAAATCTCTTTTGGTTGATGACTCAAATATTCGAATTTCATTTTGTCTGAAAATCAACGGATTGATTGGGAAGTTGTATAGCAAATGCTGCATATGATACGAATACGTTAACCCTATAAGTGGCAGGCTCCTGCCTACACCTTTTAGTGGCAGGAGGGGGGATTTCGGCCCCCTTGAGATTTCGAAATCTACTCGTCCGATTTGCCAAAAATCGAACCGAGTTTGATTTCCCTCAACACGATGTACATTTGTACAAAAAAAAAATACTAGTGGGAAAGCAGGGGGGTAAAAACGAAAAATATTAAGGTATGTTTGATGCAATACAGCTGCCAGGTCTTAAAACCGATTTTATCTCAAGTAATAGGATTTAATAGAGATTGAATAGGAGATTGCCTTATAACAGCAATGTAAAATGTTGGAATATTCAAAAATCATAGACGTTTGAAGGTCACTAAATGTTGGGGTTGCAAAAGGCATATTGAAACAATTTGTGCAGTTTTGTTTTAAGATAATCTAAATGTTGCGCTATTTTGACATCAGACGAAATAGTTATGAAGCATATTTTATCCAAGGCGGTGCACGGTTAGTGAAAAAAGGTGTAAAAATAAAAATAGAATAACCACAGGCAAGTTGCTACCAAACAATATAAATAAGTTGCTGAGCATATATAATCCCATTTATATGCTTTACCTCATCATCAGCAAGGACCCACATTTGGGGAAAAAACTTTGGTTAGGTAAATTATCCGTTACTATAACAGTAAATAGTCAGCAGTGACTTTGTATTTGTAACTTCAATCCACATTACTTTGTTATTCAACTTTTCACCCTACCTGGAGTCGCCTATTATCCTTTAATCGTTCGAAGAGTAACCTCTGGTGCGTGCTTCATCCAAAAGCTGCAGAATAGTGTGCCATTGTAGGCTAAAGCATATTAGTTTCCTTGCAATAATATGACCCCCTTTCTTCGATTCCTGAGCGCGCCCCTGCAAGCAAACGTCTTTATAATTTATATCCTTTTGCGCCGTATGTGCATATATCGTTATAAACTAGCATATTGCTATCATTATATCAGCCAACCCTTGTACTGTGCTTGAACACGCTCCTGCAAGCCTATATTGAATAAATTATGCAAATAATAAAAAAGAGAAACTATCTTTTTCGACTTCGTAGTTATAAA
>VOPJ01012944.1:0-30289 GCA_014673585.1 Semibalanus balanoides | reverse complement strand
CGTAACATGAATCCCGATGATTATTAGGTATCTTATCGGTGATATCCGATATCTTGTCAGTGTATATTTCACATATTTTGTTAAAATCCACTAGCTATGGTGTTTTATTAACTCTGTTGAATATTTTAGATTAGGAGTATTGTAAAATTGTGGGCGCGTTCTCATGTCTTGACTTGGGGTTGTTTTTTGTGTTTGTATTGTTCGGCTTAAACGGACTGGCCATTAGTCATTCGTATGAAGCTTAAAATATATTTTAGCGAAACGTTAAGGACGATATTTTATATATATATATAATATAATATATATGGAAATATCTCTTTCGATTTTAGCAGTTTTCTGTTTGCAATTTGCTGCAAAAAATATGTTTTCTACGATCTTTCTAACATTTGTCGTTTTTCCACCAATATGACGCCCCTAAAACGTCATTAGCCGTTTTTACGATGGAATATTTTGCACGAAATGTTTTAAAACATTTTAAAATGCTATGAAAAACTAATAGTAGGTAGCCGTTTTCACGATGGACTAATTTGCGAAAAAAATGCTTTAACTCTCGCCCTACCGGACTGAAGGGCGAGGGTTAAAATATTTCTGGTAAATTACTCCATCGTGAAAACGGCTACTACTAAAACATTTTAAAACATCTTAAAATGTTTTAAAACATTTCGCGCAAAATAGTCCATCGTGAAAATAGCTTATCTCCCAAAAACCATTACACCAATGTCAATTGCATTTTGACAGCATGCGTATAAAAGAAATGTAAACTCAGCTACTGGAAATTTTAGCAGGATGCGCCGCATGTGCGAAACATCATTTAATTTAAATACATAAACTCACGAGTTAGTTGATGCTGTCAGCCTCCCGTAAGGCGAGGGTTAAAAAGCCCTGATCTGTTCCATCTAAAAGTACGCATTATATTCCGATTTGATGACCTGTGACGTCACACAAAGGTCGAAGTAGGTCACACTCGAGCTTTTTACAGCATGCAATTTAAAAGCCACACAGACAGTAGTGCAAGCCGGTATAATAGGTATAATGCAATGAACCCATTCTGCAGTAATAAGTAACATTTCGGGGGTGAAATATAAACAAAAATAGGTGTTGAAAATGTTTTTTGTTTGCCAAAAGAAACAAAAATGTTCAAATCTGACATAAACTTTGTTTACCATTGCATGCTCATTCATTTGCTGCATTTTTTTATTTTGCATTAGAAACTGTTTTTTATGAATAATTATAGTATGATAGCTTTTAGTCAAATGTAAAGTAACATGACATGACGTCACTAAAGCGTTGTTTTCTTTAAAAAAAACGTCTGGAGGATTTTTTGTAGGATGGGCAATATTTTAATTGCGAAGAAGTAACTGAAAATTTAGCGTTCTATAGGGCGTTATTTTTTTAGGTATATAGGAAAGTGTTTTTGAGATATGGAACAAAAACAGAGGGAGTGCTACTCTTAACACACACACACAGACACACACACACTACACACTACACACACACACACACACACACACACACACGCACAACACGCCACGCACGGCACGCACGCACGCACGCACGCACGCACGCACCACGCACGCACGCCACGCACCGCACGCACGCACGCACGCACGCACGCACGCACGCACGCAACGCACGCCACGCACGGCACGCACGCACGCACGCACGACACGCACGCAACGCACCACGCACGCACGCACGCACGCACGCACGCACGCACGCACGGCACGCACGCACCACGCACGCACGGCACGCACGCAGCACGCACCGCACGCACGCACGCACGCAACGCACGCACGCAGCGCACGCACGCACGCACGCACGCACGCACCGCACGCCACGCCAACGCACGCACCGCACGCACGGCACGCCACGCACGCACGCACCACGCACGCACGCACGGCCACGCACGCACGCACGGCACGACGCACGCACGCACGCACGCACGCACGCACGCACGCACGCACGCACGCACCGCACGCACGCACGCACGCACGCCACGCAACGCACGCACGCACGCACGCACGCACGCACGCACGCACGCACGCACGCACGCACGCACGCACGCACGCACGCACCTCCCCCCAGTGGATCGCGTGTTAAAACTTAGCGGCATACAAAGAACTCTGAAAAAGTTCTGCCGCCGATACAGAGTCGTGGTAGCGGTAAATGAAAGATGGTGAATGCTTTCTGCTGACTCTGAGTACGAATGTGGGATGACAGTGTGTTTGGGACCTTTAGAAGAACATGTTTATGATTGACTCTCGACTGTCGAGCTTCACCGTTAGTTGATGCCAGTGGTTCAAAGATACTACGGCAGGAGTCATGCTATTCCAGTTAGGGTAAATCCACCTGTGAGTGTGACATACCGCCTACTTTCTGCTGTCCAGTCTGACAACAGCAATGTTTCCGCGTAGATGCGATATCAGCTATATTCGTGTCTGGTAAAGTTCTGAAGCTGCACCACACACCACCGGAGGACCTCAGTAAGCATTATGCATGCTTACTGAGGCAGACGCTGCCGCATGTACTACACAGTGAGTACACACAGATGAGAGGATGTTCTGGGATACGCTGGAGACCGAGTCACCATATTCTGCCAAGGATACAGCTGTGCAATACGGTTAATTTTATCACCACACAACATAACGGTGCAGTTGACCTAATCTCCAGCGAAGGCACAAATCGATTATCGATTCTCGTTAGAAATTCGCCTATAGGGACGTAGGTGGACAGCCTCTGACTAGTTATAAGTGATGGCTGATGATGTGGGTGGAAACGAGGGACATGTATATTCCTGGCGAGAGGAACACGACTGGGGGTCCTTGGTGGAGCATCCAGTCATCACATAACGCAGCCATGGTAGCCGACATTTCTCCAGTCAACAAGTATCGGTTGCATAACGCAGCCATGTTAGCCGGCATTTCTCCAGTCAACAAGTATCGGTTGCATAACGCAGCCATGTTAGCCGGCATTTCTCCAGTCAACAAGTATCGGTTGCAAGCCATTCGATACCTCAATGATCTCTACTGTCGCATGCCAGATATAATATCTTATGTTACTGACGCATCACTGATCTGTCACTAACCTAAAAATAATGTCACCAACCTATCACTAATCCATCATTGATTCATCACTAATCCGTCACTGACCCATCACTAAATCACTAACAACTGATCCACGAGACAGGCTAGCTGGAGCCTGTGGCGTAAAACATGGTAATGACCGGAGCAGATATAACCAGTAATTTATGACCTGAAGATGGGTAACTGGGTCAGCTCAGCGCTCTGTCAGCAGTTACATCTAACCAATGGTGTGTTGAACACAGTGATCGGAGACCCGCCAGAGGCGCCCGCTCACGTTCACCTTGGCAGCGACAAGCAACTATGTTTTGCAGAGTTTGACAGGTTAATGATGTTCCTATTTTGTTAATGAATTTAGTCCGAATTTGTTCGCTGCCGACTGCCGCCTGGCCGGCGCGCCGCGGCGGCCGGTCCAGCTGCCGGGCCGGACACGAGGGCAACACCATGGATGAGAAATACCATGGCAACACTAGCCGCTTTCATTCACACATTTAGGCTTTCGGCACTTCCTTCTTTGTATAACATAGTATACATTCAGGACTTCATCCGTGCATGAGGGGTCCCAGTCTGCCTGAGCAGCCATTATTGGGCAATCGGCCTGAGGCCTGAGGTAGCCTCAGTCGGCCTGGTCGACCTGAGTGGGTCCTCGGTCGACTAAAGGGACCTCGGCCGGCTTGACGGGCTCTTGGTCGGTCTGAGGAAGAACCGGTCGGTCTGAGGAGCTCTTCGGCCTAAGGGAATCTTCTTCGGCCTGATGTACCCTTTGTCGGCCTGAAGGGGCCTCTGCCAGCTAAGAGGAGCCTCTTTCGGCCTGGATGGGAACTAGGTCGGTTTGAGGGGCCCTCAATCAACTTTTTGGGCCGTCCATCGGCTTGAAGGAACCTCAGCCGGCTTGAAGGGTCCTTTGGTCTGCCTGAGGAGCTTTTGTTCGCCCTGAGGGACTCTTCGTTGGCCTGAGTGGCCTTATGTCGGCCTGAACGGGACTTGGTCGATGAAAATACGGTCAAGGGATTAGTTGCAGGTTGTTTGGGGAATATTTGCAAAATAAAGAGAAAATGTGCTGATCAACGTGATACACATTATTTTGCATACAAATCAATATTTCGCGAGATATTTGTATGTAAAAGTTTCTTATTTATAAAGCACTTGATGTAGTGACGTCATTTAGCAATAATATTGCACCGGCCTAAGCAAAAGCATGTTGTTCCCGGTATTTCCCGTGGAAAATACAAATGGTTAAGCGCTTTCCTCTGATTTACTGTTCACACTTAACTGATCAGAAATTCATGGAGATTTATACTGCGTATATTCAAAACACAAATCTGCATCTTAATATCATCTACAGCACATGTGACATGTTCGAGATAGGCTCCGTTACGGCTGAGGCACAGCTCTGCCCTCCACCTCATACTCACGAAGATGCTTACGGGCCATGTCGGCGGGATGGTTCCGCACTGCAGCTCCTACGGCTGTTCTTTAGCTGCTCCCTGGTCTGATAGATTCTTCTTAACACGACCTTAACTTTGTTTAGCTAGCTCCGCAGGAGTTATTAAGCTGGGCTCAGATCGGATGCTGCCCTCACTGCAACACTGGCCCCAGACACATTGGGCAAAATGCACCGTGCCCTTCAATGTTTGTTTGAAATAGCTCTGTCGGGTCCAAGACGCTTGTATGGAAAGATATCTAGATTTATCGTTAGGATCCCGTCTGGCTGTAGCTAATCCGTTAAAATAAGACTTTGAACTGCGTAAAAGATTATTGATTTGGTCACAGGGTAAGCATTCAAACATTTATTTATGTGTTTGCTTTTTGTTAAAGGACACGCCACCTTAATGGGAATGGTTTCACATTAACATATATTTGAGTTAGATGGCCATTTGCTGGGATTTGCATTGAAATTTTAAGTCAGTTAGAAGTTAAAACACCCACAGAGGTCCAATCGAAAAGCAATTTGAGTTTGGTTTTGCCATCTGCACAAAATAAGGCGCCTCGTGTACTTAGCATCGGCCCCGCGCCCCGCTGGGGGGGCATATTCTTGCCGCCCCCTCCCGGATTTTCGTCATAACCAAAACTATGGCAGATACCGACGTGAAACTTTCTGTACTTTATCCCACATCAATTTGACATCTCTCCAATTTTTTTTGGGAATGAAATTGATAATAACTTTTGGAAAGAAAAATACCTTTTGATGACGTCATGTCATGCATTTTTGCTCGAAAAACGCATGATGTTTGTAAATTCGTAGAAATAGAGGTGTGAGCCAAATTAAAAAATAAAAACATCAAAAGGTTTAGGAAAGTGCAATGTCTGCAAAGGCTATCTCAGATTTTGCAAAATTTTGAATTTTTGACGCGCCCCAAAAATAAAAAAAATTGTTTTTTTTTTCAAGAAAAATTATTACAAAACAAAAAAATCAATAAAAATATTTGAAAAACGGGAGTATATGCAAAGAGAACTAAGTATAAACAAAACCACACCAAACCAAATTTCAAAAGCAATATATGAATGTTTGACTGAAACTTATGACTCCCCAAGTGTAAGTAACGTCATGACATCATTTTTGCAAATAACCTTTTGGACCTTTTTTTTGAACAATAGCAGACAATAAATATCACAGCTTGTTTTTTGAGAAAAAAAACTGGACAACTAAAAATGTATTTTTGTAAAAAAATCAATTTTACAATTTTGACTCAAATGGCCTGGCTTTGACCTTTCACGGTGTCAGATTGTAAATGGCTTCTATTATCGATAACAGTGTAAAGCAAACCCATACAACATATGTCGCATGACTTTCGTAAACCTTTGCCATCAGTGAACGCTTTGTGGACCCGTATTGACCTGACCTTTACTTAAATTTTACTTTTGCTTTAATGCAGGAAGTTTCATTATACCTTTTTGAGAGCCTTTTGTGCTCAAATAGTTTCAATCTAAGGCTTTGGATAGAAATTGGCGCCAAAAACTTAAAATAAAATTCTTTTTGACCTTTACCTGACCTTGAGCTGACATGTGACCTTTAATTTCGAAAATTTCACGCATTCCTTGGATGCGTATCAATGAGACCTTTCGATTGCCGTATTGCCGCGTTCTCGCTACGGTATCTGGTTCCAGCAAGATAACGAGGGGGGCAGAATCTGCCCCCCCCCAGCGGGGGCGCGTTCGGCTGGGATACCCCTCCAGCGGGGCGTGGGTTAACCACCGCGAGTCACTGGGGGGGCTTTTTTTAGCCCCTGAGGAATATCAAAATATCTAACGAAAAAATGGAGCTATCGAACGCCAAACTTCTAGTCCTACCGGCATCTTTTTTACCCTTTTGCCTATTTTTTTTTTTAATTTCGTCAGAATTTTTTTGAGGATAAAGAAATTAGTGACGTTTCACTACACACGATTTTGACACCAAAATCCCGCTAAACCTTAGGAGACGTACGAATGTCATTTAAGAGACAAAATGGATCCGAAAAAAAAGGAGAAGATAGCAAATGTTAAGGTTAACAATATGGCTATTC
Source organism: Semibalanus balanoides (assembly GCA_014673585.1). Classification (NCBI taxonomy): domain Eukaryota; kingdom Metazoa; phylum Arthropoda; class Thecostraca; order Balanomorpha; family Balanidae; genus Semibalanus; species Semibalanus balanoides. The sequence goes on along the minus strand of VOPJ01012944.1, from coordinate 23,706 downwards.
AGATTTTTGACCAAAAGTGATTTTTCGACCCATTTTTTTTCTTCAAAAAATTATTTTTTTTAAAAAACGACCAAAAATCAAAAACGCGTTTTAAAGATATTCAAAAAACCGGATATATTGTTAAAGTAACTATACATATTAACAACTATATCCAAATTTTCAACATGATATCTGTCTTTTTCGACTGAGTGCTGACAATCTAGGTATGGGTAACTCGCGACGTCAAATTTTGAAATTTCATTTTTTGTTCCTTTTTTACCAGAGACAGACAAATAAAGAGCAGCATGTATTTCTGAGACAAAAACCGTTCTGTAAACTGTATTGAATTACTGTATTAATCAATTTCAAATTTGCCCTTTGTGATATGACTTTTACCTTTACTTTGGCCTTTCATTCAACGTTACTTAATCAGGTGGTGGTAAAATGAGTATCAATTTCGTGTCTAATCCACGTAAAATAGTATGTACACATGTGGTTGCATGACTTTCGTATTTAATGTTTGGGGCATAGTGACCGTATGTGACCTGACTTGACCCTTGCAATTTTGCACCAAAAAATCCACCGATTAGCTCATTCTGGATGTGTGTCATGCATTTTGAGAGCATTACTGGGTGATCATGGTTTGCAAACAATTGCTTTTGAATGGAAATACTGGTCTATACAATTTTTGTCTTGTAAATTTTTTACTTTTGGACGCTGACCTGTGACGTCACCACTGACCTCTAGGCAACACAAATTATTTTACGTCGAATAATTTTCCTGGTCTCGATTGCCGTTTGATCAGCGCGATCGTCCGAAATTGGTTCCGAAGATACAAGGGAGGGCTAAAAAGACCCCCCCCACTAGGATGACTCGTGTTACAGATACCAAACTTTATGTGTCTAAGAGCGCTCGACGTTGACTGCCGCATGGGAGGATCGGATCTCGCTTTATGCAAATGTTTTGCGCAGAAAGTAGATCCTTGTTCTCTGCTAATACTGAGAATCTAGTGAGCATGGCCTAGGCGCTCGCGCGTTGTAAGGCTCGTGTGAACATTCGTTCAGTCTCAATACATCCACTCTACCTCACATTGGTAGATGGAAGTCACTGCAGGGCTGATATCCTTTATTAACGCTCGCGTGACTTCTCTGATTATCGAAACACTTTTCGAGGGCACGATTTTTGATGGTAGATACACAAATAAATGTGGTCGCTTGTCTCACCATAGAGTGATTTGGCTCTCGGGCAGCAAATTTTAACTTCATATTATGCGCAACAAATATCCTTTCATGACGAAGCCGTCCTGTTGACATTTTGACTCAGGCCGACCGGTAGTTCAGGCGGACGGTCACGATTTCGAGCAACATGTAGGGAGCAATGTGTCGCGCCAGTTGTTTGCCCTTAAAGGTGGCGTGGATTACAATATTAGATTCGGATTGCATGTTCTTATGATATTCAAGCTATATTCGTACGTTACTTTAGGTTATTTGTTGATGCGGATATGAATACAGTGATTGATTAGGTGTTATTTGGATGATATAGTCCAGGTCTTAGTACTAAAATCACAATATGTGGACAAAAGACTCGAACTGAGCATCACTAAGAGCACCCTCTAGGGCTCTATGTCGAATCTCTGATTGTACAACCGACAAAGTTGCTAGAGTCTGCTTGAGAGGTTAATCAGGAACAGCCACCTCATATTATGTATTAGGAACGGGGCGTGAATGGCTCAGTGGCCGGCCATAAGACCTTGAAAATGATTACATAAGTGACTGTATAATGATCCAGAGGAATCTTGAGTATGCATCAGCTTGACACTATTTTGGTTGATCTTTAACTTACTTCGGATGAGGCCTGCGCATTGCAGCACTTATGCATTGAGAACCGGGGGTTATGTCACCCTACGAACAGTTCGGAATGTGACGCTGTTAGATCGCTTCTGAGCCCACACGGAACATTTAAAGAAATAAAATGTGTAAAATACAGGCGGTGCATGCTGTGCAATCTACGTCTAGCAGGAGGCGGTGGCTCAGGTGGGCCTAAATTCCGGGGAAAAGTCCCACCGTCGCGCTGAGTCACAATGACTAAGCTTGAGGCCTGGTATGGGTTCGACCGCTACAGGTCAGCGGCCGGATGCCCCTGGCAGGAGGCGGTGCGCTCCCAGGTCCGGTGCTCATTTAGCTCTTGAGAACTTCTCAATAGCAGATTGACCTGTACCCTCGTGGGATGACCCCCCCAGAAGTAAACGGGCTCTCTGCGGCCAGGCCGAACGTATCGACCCCGCCCCCCTCCGGCACGGACAAGGTTCCAGCAGCTGGTCATGGGAGTCGGACGCAGGTATATTCCTATGCAGAAATCGTGCGCACCTGTCGACCTGTCGACCCTCTGACCAGAACTCCCTGAGCGTCAGGCCGCTGTTTCCATCACCAAGGATAGAAACGGAACACTTGGGCTCAGTAGGCAAAAGGCGGTATCCGAGAGTGCTAGACAATAAGGACACCCTTGTCAAGACCAGACTGACGCTTCAGTCTTGTGTAACCCAATGTCTGTCTCATCAGGGAGCGCCGTCGACATGAAGACAGCAGCACCGATCTGTACCCCCGCCGCTGCGGTAGTGGTGGTTCAAGTCAAGCGACGGTGCTGAATACATTGAAGGGCTCCGAAGGGTACGGTCGGATGTTCTCTCGCGCTCCCGGGGCAAGGAATTTAATTCATCAACGCAGCGCACGGAAGCCGCACATCTCTCAGAGACATTGTTGCGGCACACCTGTGTTATGCTAATACATAAAGTGAGCCTGTCGAAAACAATGAATACGTGTCTGATCTACCCGCTGTCAAGAGTATCTCCGTGGTGGGTTTATCTTGAATCGGAAAATACTCGGTAAAGGTAACGAGTGTCCTCATTTATAGATATTCACTACTGTGATATTCGAAATGTCGAGAACTATTATCTAGTAAACTGAAGGAGAAAATCCGCAAATTTTTCGTTATAATATGACACTTGTGAGGAGGCGCAATCTAGCACTCGCGCAGAAGTATGGCACACTAAGCCAGACGTAAACGACAACGTTGGGTCTCTTTATTCGTTGCATTTCAGTTTCTCTGCTAATACACGACTCTAAGAGAATATGCGCGTTGAGAGTTGGAGGTGTAGGTAGGGAGTGTCGTCTTTCATATGAGATTCACCACTCTCGCGTGTGCTACATAAACCCGGCCAATGCCAAAGTCGCCGGCACGAAATCTCACCAAGGCAACCAAAGACAGAGTTCTGCAGACAACCACACCTGCTATCACACAACACTCATATTCATCAGCACATACTATAATTTTTCACAGAGCCTCTATTTGTTCTCCAGCGCTTCCAGCGCGCATTCTCATAAAATTCACAGCACAGAGGTATTCTCGTTTTCCCAAGCATTTGGTCAAATACCAGCCATACGATATAATTGCATGCCTATTAATTTTCCAACAGTATTATATGAGATCAACGCACCTGTTCCTAATTCGCGGTCTGCTTTCAGGTATACTTGACTAACAATATGAACTTACCGTAATATCTCTAGGTCACATCATTGTCAACCTGAGGAGACTCAGAACTTTGGATCGAGAGGCAGATGTAAATTATTGGGATTTAAAGACTATCATCGGCCTAGCATCTGTCTGAACATTTGGCAACCCGCATCTACTATGGTCTCTCGAATAATTTATTGTGAACATGATTTGATCATATTGAGGTTTAATTAAGGCTTAGAGGTGTCCTTCTTTAATTAATCATTGATATTCAACATTAGATTTTGCATTTTGGCCAGAGTAAAAATACGCATTCTGCCGGAGGGAGTGTCATGTCTAATAAATACCCAACTAAACAGATAAGAAGCACGGACGCACCTACTAAACATTTGTAGTTACCCGACCCTGCCACCCAGTAACCCATGAAAGTCGAAAAAATGCATACCCAGCGCAGACAACTCACTGGGAAGGAATGATCTCTGGTCGGACGAGTGCCACTCAACTGCGGCTATTGAAATTCATGCTCAAAGTGTTATGATCATCGTGTTAAGCCGGATCTCAGACTTTTAAAAAAAAAAAAATGACAATCACACGTGGCAGTAACGTTTGTCGACTCGCATTAAGTAGGTCACGATATTTGCTGTGTAGCAATTAATTTCTCAGCTTTGAAATATGGGTGTTCTACTTTTGACCACCGAAGACCACACACGACAAAGCACGCTCTACTTTGGTGGGAGGGAGTGGGAGACGCAATAATCTACCTATGTGGCATATACCTTTTATTATTCTAGCAACACGTTAAGAACGCTCTGTGTCTGGAGAGTGAACAGGAGGCATGTGAGTCTGTGTTGTGCATGAGAGAGTGTGTTTGACCTGCAGACTGACCCTACCGAGGGGAGATAAGGGGACTGTCTAGCTCTGTGACACGCATAGAAGCTCTGCTAGACTGAGTACGGCAGGGGGAGATTGATGAATTTGTTTGAGTGGGGTGTCGGCTGAACTAAAAAAATGTGTATCCCCATTTTCTGCGAGTATTTAAATCCCTTCAGCATTTTCATGTGAATGTTCCTGTTATAGAAGCACATTGATTTAGCGCCGCAAGGCGGCGCAACATTTTTATGTGTTTGCTTGCTAAGCCCCGGAAATATAGGTGGTGTAAGGCAGTGATTCCAGACGGATGGTCCTGACGCAGAGTGTTTCATGGGTGTCCTAATCCCAAGCCCAGCCCAGCGCGAAGCCATGAACACCAAAGTGCCATACCCAGGACCGATCATTTCAAATTCATAATATTGAGGCCAAGCCGGTTCCGCCCATTCCATATTAAGCAGATATTATTTCACAAAATTGTGCAACCATTATTCTAACAATTTGCTTGGAAATGAATAACGGAAATAATACACGCCAACCTGTTGTATTGCTGTGGCTTTTGACTCATAAAACACTTTTCGGTCAACATTGTCATACTGGATCAGACTTTGGATTTCGACATGATTTGGATTTTCAATCTTTCACCTGCTAGGTATTACATATTTATTGTTCTTATGTAATTTGCTCAATTTATTGTTTAAGGTGTCCTTTATAATTTAGTAACATATTTTCCCGTTGTTAAACATGTTAAAAATAAATAACTTTTCACGGTAAAAAATAACGGCAAAATTGACATGACTAAAAACTGTCATGACCCATTGCCCACAGTACCATGCAAAGTCGAAAAATGATACCCAAGCCCAGACAATCGGAAGAATTGAGTGGCACCCATGGGTGCCCAGCCGCATGAAACACACTGGTGCTGAGCATATTTGGAGTAACGGAGCCATTCTGTGGGGGTAGCGAAGGCCTGTGAAGTTAAACCATAAATGTTACGCTGAGACAGCTTTGATGCAGCCCTTGGCTAAAACATACGTCGACAATTTATTAACAGCTGCACAGAACGCATCTATTTCTCATACATAAGAAATAGATGCGTTCTGGTGTAAAAGGAACACAGGTGCTCCTTTTACTTTACGCTTTAAAACGGACACATGTCTATTTAAAAAGGAATGCAGATCAGCCAAACAGCTCGAATCAGCCCACCATCGGATGCCCGGCACGCGCTGCGCGGAAGGAATTAATAAATGGGTGAAGAAAAGGAAATAAAATAAATACATGTGACTGCGCTATCAGTTTTTGTTTGTATTGCAAGTTGCGACGTTCCAATGGAAGTGTGTAAACAGGTGCAACCAACACATTGGGAAACAATTAACGCTATTTTTGAGAAAAAATATAAATTTTGAAGGCTGGGACAATGACCTCTTCTGACTGCTGAAAAAAGGTGTAGTTGTGTCGGTAGGGCTGCGAACCACTGCAGCCAACATTTGTTTTTGAATTGCCTCCCCTCATTGAGAATTCCTTGGTCAAGGCCCAAGGACAAATATTGTATAATTGTCGGAAGCTGTGAATACATTGCTTAGCTATACTTCACCACCAGAAAATTAAATTCATAAAAATATTTTGCAGGAAGTTGAAAACCATGTTTGGTGAAAATATAATTCACGACATGTCTGAGAAAACACCCCCGGCTAATGGTTCTATACCAAAGCTGAAGAGCCACAGAATATTAACCAGGAAACTCTGTTTTATCCTTACTACCGTAAGTGGGTGCCATGCATTGTCGGAATAAAGTACCGGCTTCAACAAACGTGATGACAAAATGGATAATTATCAGCAACTCATGCACAAAGTCTTGTTTGCATCCATTTGTATACTTATCAGCAGGGGCGATATCTTCTGAAATCGATTGGTAGGGCTCCAATGCCAATTTAGAGGGTGCTAAGTCATTCTTACCATGCAAAGCCATAGGCCTAATGTAAATATGTGACATTATTGGTAGGGCGTTGGTCCTACCAGGTCTATCTAGAATACGACACACATCAGACTGAGACTCTGACAGACGTTCTGTCAGACTGAAACTCTGACAACGATGCCAAGCGTTTACAACTCATGTCATACACATATGTGTGTTACTCTGTGATACCATGCAATAACAGTTATATATTGACTGTGGATGAGAGAATGACCATAATCACCCATCAACGACAAACTGTAAGTTGTCACAAGACAGCGGCCATTCAAAGTCAGGTATTCAAACAAATGACACATCATCAGAAGGTTCAGGCCACGGCTGTTCGTCAGTTAACTGTTGCATCAACCAGTTCCTTGTTAATCGTGTCTTTCGTAATCTCCTACGCCATAGCCATCATACACGGCTACACCTATCGTCATGAAGGGATATTGCATGAACTAGGTTTATCTCAATTGGAGCAAATAGTGTATGAAGTCTGTTGGTTTATCTAACCCGCATAACGTACCATCGACTAGTTAGTTCGACCAAAATCATCAACATAATGAGAGAATTCGAGTAAGTCCAGTTGCAATCTCAATCTGTTTCGAGTCGTGAATCAGGTGACACTGATGTCTAATGTGTTATCCGTATGAACACCGTGATCCAGATATAGAATCCATAGGTCACTGGACCTAAAATTTACATCACACGACCTGCCACCGCTTGAAGGTCGCACTGAACACCCAGCTGAAGAGCAGAGGCTGACATCTGCAGCCCACAGATCATCCAGATAGATTGCCTGGCTGCGTGCCTCGGGCTGGTGGCTTTAAAGTGCCACCACTGGACGAGTTATTTCCAATGGGAGGTGTTCCATCGAACGTTGAATTTCCGTTTGCCAGCAGGCATTGCGCAGGATTTGCTGCTGTTTTCCAGGACTACGCGGCATGTGGGAAAGGTCCAGGCATCCTAGGCATGCATTTTCATGAAAGTTTGCGGTCTTACTGCACCCATGGGCAGGGGCGGAACTTTCTGAAATCGCTCAGGGGGGGGGGGCTAATATAAATTTAATATATTTTAACTCAGTTCTTACAATACAACGCCATAGGCCTAATGTTACAATTTGAAATAATTGGGGGGGGGAGGGTCTCGGGTCCTCCCCAAGAGATATAAAGTTCCACCCCTGCTCATGACACATAAACTTCATTTTGACTACAAAAACAAGCGATTGTATCGTTACATTCATGGACAAGGTATGCTGTTCCGCATTGCAAGGAGAGGCTGCGGAACAGTCTAAGCGCCGGGAAAGGACCCAGCTGATCTGCCCAGCTTAAAATTAGACAGAAATTAGACCATCGGTTTGACAAAATGATCTCAGTAATGTATAATGATGTTTTCGAATCAGCTGATTACGTCGAGGCAATGGTGCATTTATAAATCAACCAATGGGAGGGGGAGCACATGGTTTAGGAGCACAATTCGAAATTTATAAATACAAGAACCTTATAGACAGAACTTATAAAACCGCTTGCATTATCAGTAAAGCAATTTTTTCCTGATTATCTTGAAATTTGCACACAAATGGTATTCGTGTCGAATGGATACAACATATTCTGGAGCGCGCCTTCAGCGCCAGGAGGGGGACATGGCCTCCCTTAGAAATACACCACTGCGTTGAAGTATATCTTCATTTAATATTTGTTCTGGAATCCCACAATTGCAACGTTTACGTTTTAGGTACTTATGTGAATTGTACATATCGCAAATATAGGGTAAAGAATAAAGCGTTGAGCTGCAGATAGCACGACTCGGATGATGATGACGATGATTGGGGCTTAAGGGCGCCGCAACAAAAGAGTTATATGGCGCCCATAGCACGACTCGGAAAAAACGCTGCATGGTAACCATGGTAACCATGGTAAGTGATTAGCAGCATTGTGTTACGTCGTCTTTCACTAGCAATTCGTTCATAAGGTTAATACATGCATATGATATGAATTATTCATTGCACTAATTTCTGGCAATGGCAGACATTCCTGGACGAGGAAAGAACGGACACTCTCAAGCTATTTGCAATGACACCTGCATAGTCTCATTAATACTAGGAGCAATCACTGGAAGTCACAGAGTGCATCCACACTCGTCTCGAACATATTTTGACAAATCTTCTGACACGCGTCCATTTTAGTTTGTTTGAATGTCTAGTATGAGTGCTTAACTTTCCATCTGAAATCACAGTCTGCAGGAGTCTCAATCAGCAGTACTATCGTGTCTGTGGTGTCGACGGCGGCTGCTGCTGGCAGCGGTGGCGGCTCAGTTCGGTGGTGGGCGGTGGCGGTGGATCCTCCCCCGCGGTGGCGGTTGATCCTCCCCCGGCGGCGCAGCCGGCGGCTGTATAAGACCAGCGTCGGCCGTCAGTCGGCACAGTACCCACCGTCCGCTCCACCGTCCAGCCATGGCGAGTCTGTCGCGCAGCTCTGCTCTGCTGCTGGCCACCGTCCTGGTCAGCCTATCATACGGCGGACGGCCACCACATCACCTCACTAGGTCCGTCAGCTGCTCCGTAATCACAGCCAAATTACGATAGCATGTACTTAACTTGTAGTTGGCCGTCCAGTTAAACTATAGCGTGGTCAAGAAGGGAGGAAACGCGCTAAGAAATTACGCTTTTGGAAAGCTTAATCAGAAAGTGTTGAGGTTGGAGTATTTGTGTTTTCATTGCGTTCCGTGGCAATTGCGTAACTAATTGTATTGTCTTCATATTCTGATTAAATCCTCAACAATTCAATTTCCAAATCTATTGAACCACAAAGCAACAACAAAGTGCAGAACAATTATTAGGGAATATGGTCACATCGGACACTCTGTACTGTGCATTGCGTATGCTGTTAAGAAACCCCATACAAATGTTATAATATTGCCTAAGCTAAGACATGTGCCACTTTGTGTTTCAGTGGTATGACCTTAGGCACGGAGAAGCGCAATTTCGACGAGATTGATCGATTCGGCTTCAGCGGCTTCGCCAAAAAGCGCAACTTCGACGAGATCGACCGATCCGGCTTCAGCGGCTTCGCCAAGAAGCGCAACTTGCGACGAGATCGACGAGCCCGGCTTCTCAGCGGCTTCGCCAAGAAAGCGCCAACTTCGCGAGATCGTGACCGAAGTCTGGCTCTCAGCAGGCTTTCGACAAGAAGACGAAAACTTTCGACGAGATGGATCGATCTTGCTTCAGCGCTTCTCAAGAAGGCCCCGCAAAAAAAAAACCATCGAAACGATAGATGTTTTTTCGGACCCGGCCCTTTTCCCTTGGGGGGGGGGAGGGCCTGCCCCTCCCCACCTCCGCTTCGCCAAGAGCGCAAACTCTTTTGACGAGATCGATCCGATCCATGGCTTACACTGGCCTTTGCCAAGAAGCGCAACTTCGACGAATCGACCGGGATCTGGTCTTCCAGCGCTTTGCAAGAAGCGCAACTTCGACGAGATTGATCCGCAATCAGGACTTTCAGTCGGCTTCGCCAAGAGCGTCAATACTTACGCACGGATATTCTCGATCCGTTTTGGCTTCACTGGCTTCGCCAAGAAGCGCAACTTTGACGAGATCGACCGATCCGGCTTCACTGGCTTTGCAAAGAAGCGCAACTTCGACGAAATCGACCGATCTGGCTTCAGCGGCTTTGCCAAGAAGCGCAACTTCGACGAGATCGACCGATCTGGCTTCAGCGGCTTCGCCAAGAAGCGCAACTTCGACGAGATCGATCGATCTGCTTCAGCGGCTTCGCCAAGAGCGCTACTCGACGAGATCGACCGATCTGGCTCAGCGGCTTCGCCAAGAAGAGCGCAATTTCGACGAGAATCGACGATCTGGCTTCAGCGCTCGCCAAAAGCGCAACTCGACAGATGACCGATTTCTGGGCTTCAGACGGCTTCAGGAAAGAAGCAGCACTTTTGACTGAGATCGACCGATTTTTGCTGGCTTCAGCGGCTCGCCATAAAGAAGCGCAACTTTGACGAGATTTGACCGATCTGTGGCTTTTCAGGCAGCTTATGCAGAAGCGCAACTTCGACAGAAATCAGACCGAATCTGGTCTTCAGCGTCGCCCACCTAGAAGCGCAACTTCGCACGAGATACGATCTTGGCTTCAGCGCTTCGGTAAGAAGCGCATAACTTTGACGAGGATCGACCGATCTGGCTCAGCGGCTTCGCCAGAAGCGCAACTTTGAATGAAGATTGACCGATCTGGCTTTACGGCTTTGCCAAGAAGCGCACTTCGACGAGATCGACCGATCTGGCTTCAGCGGTTTCGCCAAGAAGCGCAACTTCGACGAGATCGACCGATCTGGCTTCACTGGCTTCGCAAAGCGGCCAAAGCAGTCCAGCGTACAAAAGCGCAACTTTGATGAAATCAACCGCAGCGGCTTCAACAGCTTCGTCAATACGAGAGGCTCCCGCCTAAAGAGAAGATTCTGTAGGCCCACACTCCATCCGGCCACCAGATAGCCATTCCGCCAAATTATTGTGTCCGGCCATTTGCTGCTAAGGGTCCTGGGTCTGCCAGTATAAAGCCAGAGGCGCTGACTAAGGCTGCTGGCAGCTGGGGTCACTGACTGGGAACCACAGCTGGCAGCTGGGGTCACTGACTGGGACGCAGCGTCCAATAAGCTAGACAGCTGTGTCGACTTGTCCCAGCACGGCACGACAGACGCTGCGCAGCAGTGACGCGGTTGGAAATCCGCTGACGGTGACCGACTGCATGGTCACAGCTATACGGGAACACATGCCTTCATCGTGTTATGTATTTACATGAGATATGAAGGTGTTATTGTTTTGTGTCTGGATGCCAATTCGCTGATAAAATATACGTGGTTAACTTGGATGAAGGTTGTCTGTTTGTGTGAATGGAATGGACTGAAGAGAAGGCAGACAGCGAGGCGTTAAAATCTTCAGTACAGCTGGCTCAGCGATGGCAGCAATCCGTACAGCTGGCTCAGCGATGGCAGCAATCAGTACAGCTGGCTCAGCGATGACAGCAATCAGTACAGCTGGCTCAGCGATGGCAGCAATCAGTACAGCTGGCTCAGCTTTGATGCGGGCAAGAAGTAGTAATCAGTACAGGGTGGCCTCAGCTTAGATGGCCGCAATCAGTGCAGCTGGAATCAGGATTGGCAGCCATCAGTACAGGCTAACTCAGGCGATGGCCAGCAATCAGTACCAGCTGGGCTCAGCAGGATGGCAGGCATCCAGTACAGCTGGCTCAGCGATGGCAGCAATCAGTACAGCTGGCTCAGCGATGGCAGCAATCAGTGCAGCTGGCTCAGCGATGGCAGCAATCAGTACAGCTAACTCAGCGATGGCAGCAATCAGTACAGCTGGCTCAGCGATGGCAGAATCAAGCTTAACAGCTGCTCAGCGATGGCAGGCAATCGAGGAGCTTACAGCTAACTCAGCGATGACAGAAGGCACCTTTAACCCGCCATTGCTGGCTGGGTGGGGGGGGGGGGACGCCCCCCCTCAGGGATTTTCACATCAGCTAAAAACGAACAGCGCTTTTAACGCGAAACCTCTGGTGTCTTATCGTGCATTAATTTGACGTCTTTTGTGCAAAAATATACAAAATGACGATTTTTTTTCGAGTTATATTTATTTATTTATTAACCTCGTAGTAGCCGTCCCCTGTACATGGCCGAAGCCAAAGGGTCTATTCTTGGCACAGAGTCACTATGTTGGCGTTGAAGTGGGTAAAAGACAAGTTACAGTTACCAGTTAAACAGTATAACAATTGAACATATTGCAGTCTGCATAAAAGACATGACATTTACACGTACAGTTAAAAGATAAGGAACATATTAACAGTCATGCCCATAAAAAGACAAAACAGTTTAAAAGTATAATAAGGAACATATCACATGACTCTGCATCACATCAGCCAATCAGCGGCGATTCGTCATGGTCACCAACCTCACCAGACGCCAGTTCTCCCCTTCAGTGCGCAGCTTAAACACGGCGATAGGCATGGCCGGTATAAACCTCCGGTGGCAGCGAGTTGTACTGGTCAGCGGCCTCGAGGCGAATTTGCTTTTCCCCGCTGCTGAGCCGCGTCGTATGTTGGGGAGAACTCAGCAGGCTCGTCTCTGCGTGTGCTACGCACCGTGCGTTGGTCGCTCCGCTTGGTTTGTACAGAACTGGACGGCCAGAGACTCAGGCTGCCCCACTGTGCGACGGACTTGTGGGAGGAGTGTCAGCGTTGTGGTGGACGACCGAAGTCCGGAATCCAGCCAGCCCAGTTTCTTCTCGCACACCAGTAAATGTTGTCGCAATTTGCGCTTCCAGGAATGATGGCAAGCCGCAAAGTTGAATACTATTTTCGGCATGGTAGCCAGATTTTTGACAGAAAACCGTTGCCGTCTATACTGCCAGTCCTAGTGGAATGTGCGAGAAGACCAGGCCGAGACGAGGGTGCGGTAGGGAGCCGGCGGGTAGGTAGCTGGACGTAGGTGGGAGTATATTCGGCGGTCAGGATGCCAACACACTTCCGAGGACAGTTGCTCAACGTGTGAGTCCCAAGAAAGGTAGATCAGAGCGTTCGTTACGGCCACGCAATCGGGCCTTCCGGACGGAAGAGTGTGCTCGACGGTCGAAAGTGAGACGAGATTTTAGCTTCGTTACCTGACGAGATCAGTGTTGCGAAATTTCACTGTGACGAGGGCATAATTACGTAAGTTTTGCCGTAGTGCCATAGGGGAGAAGCTCAATTTGTTTCATTTACTTTAAGACCGATTTGACCGAAAATATGCGTCCAGGGAGGATAGGGCTGCTTCCATGTCAGCCAATAGAGCCGGAAGGCGGATTTTGGGCCAGAGACGAGAACTGGGTGTCGTCGGCGTATTGCGTTACAAAGCGCCAGCGGCATTGCAGGCTGAGGTCATTGGCAAAACACAGTGAAAAGTAGCGGGCCGAGAGAAGGCCTTGAAAAACGCCCTGAGTTGATTGGACGAGATGCCGAGATTTAATGTTGAAGGAGAGACTGGACGCTCGTGCGATACTGGCCAGACAGGTAGTTAGAAAACCAGGAAGAGTGTCAATGCAGTTGAAGCTGCGCAGTTTTTCTAGCATTTGGCACTTTGATCGATGACATCGAAGCAGCGACTCAAATCGATTAAGACAAAGGATGGCGAAATTTGACTTTGAATTCATGGCGGAAAACGCGCGGTCTGAGATGTTGATTAGGAGCTGGTCTCGGCTAGAGTGCCGGGGCCTGAAACCGTGCTGGATGGGAGAGGGATGTTGGATGCGAAGGTGGTGGTGGAGCTGTGCTGTACCACCTTCCCACCACCTTCGCCATGACAGGAAGGATTGAGATGGGACGGAAGTTGGAAGGATTGTCAGGATCCCCTGACTTGTGTATCGGGTGTACCAGGGCATGCTTCCAGACTGCCGGGACTTCGTTAAAAGTGATGCTAGAGTTGATGATGTGCAGTAAAAGAGGGCCGACGTCACTTATATCAACTTAAGTGACGTCACCACACACGACTTTGACGCAAATATCATATAGACTCTAACAGGCAGAACAAAGGCTATTTCTTAAGCAAAATGCAATCAAAGTCCGTCAAAAGATAGCAAATGACAAAGGGTACAACATAGCAATCTTGGATTTTATAATTGTTTTGATTTTGACAAAAAAAAATCATTTTGAAAGCCCTCAAAATCAACAGTTTTATATTAAAAAATAAACATTTGTAAGAAAACCACATATGTTCAATGCCCACGGAAAATTTCAAAGCAATTTCTGTATTTTTTAAATCAATGATTGCTCCCGAAGTATGGGTACCTCATGACGTCATTTTTGAAAGTATATTTGTTGGATTTTTTGACCAGATACATCCAAAAATGGCACCACTGTAATTCTGGGACAAATATCGGTGTGAAACATGCTTTTTGTATTTATATTTATCCATTCCAAGTTTTGATCTTTCTTCATTTATTTATTAGTCAGAAACAACCACAGACCGGAGCCCACTTATGGCTGCAATGACATATAATTTTGCCCTCACCCGCTCGCCAATTAAAATATTAAAACACCGGCCACACTCGTCCACACCAATACAAGCACCGCACACACATACGGACCCGTTCTTGAGAATAAGGCATATACACACACTCATACACACACAGGGGGCACCTGACTGAGCACATGACGTCTCCGTTCAACGGAACCGAGGTATGGTATGTGCCCTGCTGTTCGCTGAAACGGAGCACCTGAGACTTCCAAAAATTGGATGGCCTGAAAAAGTCAACCTCAGGGCATGCAAACATAAGCTTATTATTTGTCTCTAGCAAACGCTTCATGAAGCAACGCTGAACAGAATTGACACGGCCTGGTGGCCATGGTGTGTCAAACGCGGTCTTGGCGACCGGCGGCCGGCCGCCCGGGCGGGACCACCGCCATAGGGAAATCGACCGTTTAAGTCAGTTTTCAGTTGATTGTATGTATGTATGTATGTATTTGCTGAAAAACCATCCACAAGTGGCTATTCTGGGCTCCTTACATCTTCGTGACAGCAATACAATATGGCAATCAATGCAATATACAGCATTAAGCTGACACCTACATATGACATTCCACAACTCAAAGAGTGCTGGGACAGTTTTCACCGTCGCAACGCGTACCAATGACACGTTTGAACGTCGCAACTGAGGCACTGCTGGTAGCATTTTTCGGCAGTCTATTCCATGTCACAGCCGCGCGGTAGCAAAATGACCTCTGGGTCTGTTCCAGTCGACAACGAGACAGGTGAAGCTGACCTGCATCGGACGCACGGGTGTCGCGCTGCGGACACAGCGGACCTGGCTACAAACAATATCCCTCGGCACTGCACAGGGAGGCACGAGCTCAGAAGTGCTTGCGCCGTTTGAACACTTACCAGTCTCGCTCCTCACTAGCTGTCAATCCTGTGGCCAATCCCAGGCCACGGAGTGCTGGAGTGAATCCTGTCGTCACGCCTCGCACCTTCACGACACAGGAAATATCCATAATATCTAAGTCCCGTTGCACTCAAACTCAAACTGTTACCGCGTTTAGCATTGATGCAAAATCCGTGGCATAGCAATGTGAAACGAGCTGCATGATGCTTGACGGAGCTCACTTGACGAAGCATTAATTTGGCGACAAGTTTTTTGTCAATCAAATGTTGACAAATTGTCATGCTTAATTGCCAGATATACTTTGGGCAGCTTACATACATGCATACCAACATTATAATCTAGTTGTAATTTACTCTAGTAGGAAACTATATCTGGTAGTAAAGTGCCATCTATTGGTCAGGATATGTACTAACTGCCAGTCGTAACGACCGTGTTTGACACACCATGACATGACAAAGCCCTGTATGATGAGAACGCCGGGCCGGGACAGACAAACTGAACATTGATACGAGTTGTTCACAGTCTTGTCCTGACATTGACCTTATAACGGGTCAGGTGTGAAAATGGCTGCTACAATCGACTTGTATGCCTACAATAGCCCATAAAACATGTGTCGCATGACCTTTTGTCAATAGTGAATTGATTTGACCTGATCTTGACCTTGATCTTTGCTTACAGTTTTACTTTTGCTTAAACGGGAGATGCATCGTACCTCTGAGAGCACCTTGTGCGATAATAGTCACAATATGAGTCTTTGGACGGAAAGCATGGCCTAAAAACTCAAATATATCACATTTGACCTTTGACCTTATTGTGACCTGACATGTGACCTTATTGAGACAATTTCGCGTGTGTTTTAGAGTGTTATCATTGAGCGCTTTCAAGTGCTGACTTGCGCGTCTCGCTGTGGTTGTTGGTTCGGAAGATAGCGAGGGGGCGAGTAACGCACCCCCCAGCCAATGGCGTTCGGCTGAGATTCCAGCCAATCCCGGGTTTAGGTATCCTTTCCGGAGTGTAACAGAGCCGTCATGGAAACGTGGCCACTGTCCCACTCCGCTTATACGACCTGACGTGAATGGCGGTAACAATGCGTTGCGTATCACTGTATCAGTGGGTGGACTGCTTGTTCTTGTTTATGTGGTAATATCGGATGGTAGGTGTGGAAAATAACAGATGCAGCCCCCTGGTGAGAGAAACTCAGCTGACCTCAGGTGTTATGGACTTCTGAACAGTTTGCATTTCAAGCAGGTGATGGTGGCTTTCATGAGTGAGATGTCTCAGCAGCAAAACACAGGATGATGAAAAACACCCATTCAGGAGGTGGTTGTTAGTTAGCGTCAATGTACAAAACATATATTGAAAGAACAACATCATCACAAAATACTCTCACAAAGATGTGTATATTATCTAGTAGCCCACTATATTAATTAACCTATATAATATATATATAAGATACATATATATAATATCAATTACTATAATACTATATACTGCACCTCTCGCAATTCGCATGCTGAAAGCCGCAGGCATTAAATCAAATACGGCGCACACCTGTCACTTTTCAAAGTTCCGTAACCTATAGCGGATGCTGTCATAGTCCCTCAGAAAGACAGATCCTCCCTCAGTTCATTTTCACTCATCATACAAACACACATTTACTCGTCGACTGTCAAATGGATCTATCAAGAAACCGTTCATTACCGCCTTGTGTAAACTGCATGTGAAAACGCTTCAACATGTTTTTCATCCACGCGATCTACGGCCAACCGTAAATCTTGTTCAAACGAAACGAGACTGACGTGTCTTTGGCCCGCACCCAATCCGGTCAATCCATTTCAGGAAGCGAGCTGAATGCAGGAGTTAGTCGACTTTTAACGGGGATCGCAGAATAGCATACTGTATAGGTAGATAGTCAAAACATGAACTACTAAGGGATTAGTTTAATCGCCGGCGTCGGTATTATCTCTTGAAAGTAGCTCAGTGCAAAAAATGAAGAGAAACGTAAAGAACATTTGCTTGGAAGTGAGGTTAATCAACTCTAAATCAAATGATGATGACAGGTGTAATTTTTTAATAATGTAAGCAAAGCTGGTAAAAAATCGACTTAATTAAACACTGCAAGAGTTATATCATGATGTTCGTGAGCCAAAATTTGTTACATGTGTGACATTGCATTGGTCGGCCCCCAGTCACGGGCATTGGCAGCTTCCAGCTTTAGTGACGTCACCAAAGCGTGAAGTTTTATTTTTCTCCCTTTATCAATCGGCATGTTCAGGGGTCCTTATAACGCTCCCAGGGACCTTTTTGGTCTGATTAGGGGTCCCTCCGATCTGTACAGGGGCCATTTCAACTTTTCAGGGCCCCTCTGGTCTGTTCAGGGGCCCTCGGCCTTCTAAGGGTCCTTCTGACCTGGCAAGGGATTATGCTTGCTGCTTTGTCGCATAGCCGACATGCTCAAAGGGCCCTCCGACCTGCCCAAGTGCCCAGGGGCCTCTTTATGCTGACTTGGGGCCCATTCGACGTGTTTAGGGGCCTTCTGACATTCTCAAGGGCCCTTTCTGTCTAGTCAAGGACCCCTCTGACCTGTACAGGGGCCCTTCAACTTTCCAGAGCCTTCTGGTCTGTCAACTTCCAGTGGCCCTCCAACCTGCTAAGAAGCCCTTCAAACCTGGCAAGGGACTGCGCTGGCTGCTTTGTCGTTCTGCAGACATGCTCAGAGGGCCCTCCGACCTGCTCAGGGGTCCCTCTATATTGGATAGGGGCGCATTCGACATGTTCAGTTAGGGCTATCTGACCCGACACATACTGTCGCCCTTCGGTCGTCCAGAGGCACCCTTCTGAACATGTAAAAGTTTTTGGTGCCTAACCGGCCCTCTTGGTATTTCGAGAGGCCTGGAGGCACCACAAAGGCCTTTGCGACGTATAACCCGCTTTTAAGACTACACGAACCCAACCCAGCTCTCGCGTGACCGTCGTCTGACTTTCATTAAAGAGACCCATGGTACTTACAACTACTTACCACACAACAACAAACACCACAAACACACACAAAAACAGCCACTTGCGCAACGGAGTTAGCATTAAAAAGAGACACCCAAGGGACTAAAAGGCCGCCAGGGCCTACCTGCTGGGCAAGGGCAGCAACCCCAGACGTCGCACCCCCTTGGCTACGTGCCTGTCAGAGAATTATGTTATGCTGTGAATTAAACAACACACCAAAAATACTCATAAATAATACGGTGTTAGGTAGTTCAGAACAGCTGGCGCCCAGAGTACCTAACTGACCTGAGTAAGATCTTGCGATTTTTACATTCCTTGACGTCGTTTGAGCGGTGGAGATGAGCAGAAAGTCAGCTTCTATCGTGGCATTACCGCCTGTATGTCGGGACGGGAGCCGCCTCTCTCCCGGTGCCTTCAGGAAGAAGATGCGCGAGTCTCGCAGCTTCAGACGCGAGTTACACACACCAATCTGGTAGAAGCCCTCCACCACCAGCTGAGGTCGCGTCACGTGACCTGCGATGACCCGGTTGACCTGCACCAGGCCCCGTCGCCGCACTGGAAACCTCACGCCCGGCACGTGCATCGGGTAGAAGGCAAGCACCCGGCCGGTGATGACAACCGGCGGTTCAGAGGAGCCTGTCTGAGGGAAGGCGTGACATCTTCTGCCACTGAGGCCCGCCAGGCCGGGACGGCAGACGGCCAGCAGACAGGTGATGGCCAGAGCGAGACTCAGCCTGCATACGGCAGCCATCTCCCTAGAGGTAGGTCCGAGAGACACAGACAGCACCGGACCGGCTGCCGACTGCCGGGGCTGCTGCGGCGATCAGGACGCTGGGCAGACACTTATCCAAATCTTGTGTCTGGTCCGTTGCCCACCAAAGCACTCACACAGAAGGGAAACACAACAGGACCACGGAAATCGTTTACAATTTGATGATCACTTCGCTGTACCGCCACTCCATCCAGGTTCAAGCACTGCAGGTCACAAAATGCGCTGCTTTAGACTGGCAGCGTTGATGCCAATCAACACGAACTATCCACTATGCTAGTCAACACTAGCAATCCACCGCACGCCACCGACAACACGCAACGCCAGTCAACACTCGGTTCAAAGCAATCCGGCGCGGAGGAGGCTCCGTCTCCCGACAGCGCCACACGCCGACTCCAAGACTATGCGCCTACCGCCTGAACGACCGCTGATAGCTCCGTTCAAGACCGCCCGGCTCTCTGGTCCATGAGAGAGGGACCGTCCAGACCGCCCGGCTCCTCTGGTCAAGGAGAGAGGGCACGTCCAGACCGACGGTCCTCTGGTCCAGGAGAGAGGGCAAACCGTCAGAACAGCCGCCGCTCCTCTGAGTCCAGGATTTGAAGCGGACCGTCTTACAGACCCGCCGGCTCCTTGGTACAGGAGAGCGGACGCGTCCGACCTCCTCTACTGTCCAGGAGAAGGGACTGTCCAGACCCGCCCGTCCTCTGGTCACATGAGACGACAACACCAGCGGGACCGTACCAGACCCGCCAAACACCGCCCGGCTCCTCTGGTCCAGGAGAGAGGGACCGTCCAGACCTCCACCGGTCCTCTGGCCTAAGAGAGAGCGGACCCGTCAGACCCTCCGGCTCTCACTCGGTCCAGGAGACGAGGCGCTTGCATCATCCCAAGACACGCCGGCCTCCTCTGGTCCATGAGAGAGGGACGGCTGTCCAGACGCCAACCGGCTCCTCTGGTCAGGAGAGAGTGGGACACGCCCGACCTCCGGCTTCCTCTGGATCCAGGAGAGAGCGGACGAGTCAGACCCCATACCCGGCTCCTCTGGTCGCAGGAGAGGGGACCGTCCAGACCCTCTCCGGCTCCTGCTCAGGCCACAGGAAAGAGAGGGACTCGATACCAGACCGCCCGGTCTCTGGTCCAGGAGAGAGGGAACGTCCAGAGTAACCGCCCGGCTCCATCTGGTCAGGGAGAAGGTGACCGATCCAGCACCGCCCGGAACTCCTCTGGTCAGGAGAGAGGGACTTTGTCTCAGAACCCGCCGGCCTCCTCTGGTCAGCGAGAGAGGGACTGTCCAGACCCACCCCAGCTCCTCATGGATAAACAGGAAGAGAGTGGACGCTCCCAGACCCGCCCGGCTCCTCTGGTCAAGGAGAGAGGGACTGCTCCAGAACACTCGACGGCTATCTCTGGTCCAGAGAGAGGAGGGACCGTCCAGCACCGCCCGCGGTCTCTGGTCAGGAGAGAGGGACTGTCCAGCCCACCCAGCTCTTGGTCCAAGGAGAGAGGGACTTGTTCCACGCAACCGCCGCTCCTCTGGTCATAGAGAGGGACCGTCCAGACCCGCCGCTCCTCTGTCCAGGAGAAGAGGGCTCAGATCACAGACCGCCCGGCTCTCTGGTCAGGAGAGAGGGACTAGTTCCAGCAACCCCCACGAGCTCCTTGGTCCAGGAGAGAGCGGACTGTCCAGACCACCCAGCTCCTCTGGTCCACAGGAGAGATTGGGACGTCCAGACCCGCCTGGCTCTCTGGTCAGGCAAGAGGGACTGTCACAGACCCCGCTCCTCTGGTCGCAGGAGAGAGGGACCGTCCAGACCCGCCCGGCCCTCTGGTCCCGAGAGAGAGGCGACGTCCAGACGCGCGCCAAGCTTACTCTGGTGCAGGAGAGAGGGACAGTCCGACCGCCCGCTCCTATGGTCAGGAGAGAGGGACCGTCCGACTCGCCACCGGCCTCTCTTGGTCCAAGGAGAGAGGGACTGTCCAGACCCGCCGGACTCCTCTGGTCCGGAGAAAGGGGACCGTCCAACCGCCCGCTACCTCTGGTCCCAGGAGAAGAGGCCGTCCAGACTTACCCCCAGCTCTCTGGTCTCCAGAGAGGAGGGACTGTCCCAGACCCGCCACCGGCTCCTCTGGTCCAGGAAAGAGGACCGTCAGACCCGCCCCGGCTCCTCTGTACCAGAGGAGAGGCGCACGTACCAAGAACCCGCAACGGCTCCTCTGGT
Source organism: Semibalanus balanoides (assembly GCA_014673585.1). Taxonomy (NCBI): domain Eukaryota; kingdom Metazoa; phylum Arthropoda; class Thecostraca; order Balanomorpha; family Balanidae; genus Semibalanus; species Semibalanus balanoides. Next base: position 2,491 of record VOPJ01012944.1, on the reverse strand, counting down.
CAGGAGAGAGCGGACACCAGATCAGACGCCTCTACCGCTTCCTCTAGGATCCAGGAAGAGGGACCGTAAACCAGATCGCCGCCGCTCAACCGATAATCCAGGAGAGAGGGAACTGTCCAGACCGCACAAGGCTTCTCGAATCAAGGAGAGAGGACTCGTTCCAGATCCGCCCGGCTCCTCTGGTCAGGAGAAGAGGGACCGTCACCCACCCGGCTCTCTAAGTCAGGAGAGAGGAGACCGCTCAAACCGCACCGGCTCACTAGTCACAGGAGAGAGGGTCCGTCCCAGACCCTTCGCCTTTGACTTCCCTTGGTCCAAGGAGAGAGGGACCGTCAGACCTTCGACCCAGCCCGGCTCCTCTGTCCAGGAGAGAGGACGTCCCCAGTAACCCTTTCTCACTCGCGCTCCTCTGGTCCAGGAGAGAGGAGACACGTCCCAGCCGCCCGGCTCCTCTAGTCCAGGAGAGAGGGACTGTCCAGACCCGCCCCGGCTCCTCTGGTCCAGGAGAGAGGGACCGTCCAGACCCGCCCGGCTCCTCTGAGTCCGGAAGAAGAGGGACGTCCAGACGCAATCAACCGGCTCTCTCCAGTCCAGGAGAGAGGGACCCGTCAGACCCGCGGCTCGCTCTGGCTCACCAGGAGAGAGGGACCATCCAAACCTGCTTTGGCTCCTCTGGTCTGCAGTAGAGAGGGACTGCTCCAGACCTGCCCCGGTTCCTCTGGTCTAGGAGAGAGGGACCACTCCAGACCTGCCCCAACTCCTCTGGGCCAGGAGAGAGGGACCGTCCAGACCGCCCGGCTCCTCTAGTCCAGGAGAGAGCGACCGTCCAGCCCGCACGGCCCCTCTGGTCCAGGAGAGAGGGAACCGATCACAAACCGCCCCCGGTACTTCCTACATGGTCCAAAGGCAGAGAAGGCGACTGTCAGACCCGCCCACCGGCCCCACTGCAGATCCAGGAGAGAGTTAGGAAACCGTCCAGACACCGCCACGGCTCTTGGTACCTCTAATTCTGAATGAATTTTTCGTAACTAATATATTGTGTTTGTCTCCTACATCAAATCATTACCTGCGTAACACTTTAGTTGGCATTGTTAACACTGACTATATGCACACAAAACAGAGATCTACTGCACCATAAACTAAATAATTCGGATCGGTAAGCACTCACTACTTCACATAACAATCTAAAATGTCAATTAAATGTAAATTAAAGACGTTTATATGTGCAGTAAGGAAATGCATGTGCATAATGCGTAAATATGACCCAAACGATAAATTACGTAGCTCTCGCAACATATCAGCAATAGAGCAAAACGCCAGCATTAGTTGATCCTGATTACACATATTTGCCGTCGATATTACTGCGGACGCGAAAAAAGACGGAACGCTTGCTCCCACCAACTGCCCGGAGGCAGCCATGCCCACGCTTACCCCACACACTGACAATCAGCATAGTTTTGGTCAGGACGAAAGAGAATGATGAGACACTGGCTGGTGTTCAGAGTAAGCTACCGATCAGGAAAATGGACGAATCAGCTCGTATCTAATGTTGACTTTCTTAGACCAGCGCAATTCATGTTTATGTAACCCGATATCTTTTACCCAAGTATTTAGTACACGGCAAATGTAGAGTGATATTTCTTCACTCATCATTCATGTCCGACGAGCCCAGATCTGTCAAGCCGCGTATTTCCAGCACGTCGAGTGTTTGTCTTCCGGCAGAGTAAGTGATCTCCTCACGACCTGTTCCGCCACTAAGATGTCTGCTTCAGCCATTAGAAATATAGACACGACGAAAATAAACGACGCAAACAGAAACACCGCATCTTCCTTTAAAACAGCAGACACATTTAACTTCGTTAGGACTTTCGACATCAGCCAACTCATTTGAGGACGTCACAGGTTCATAACCTCCACAGAGCCAGGTAACATTGTAAGAGGTGGGCGGTGCCGCTGCTGCTGACAGTCCCTGTTTGTGGACCACTACGTCATCTGTCAGGTGATGACGCCTCTCGATGCGCGTCTAGTTACGTAGTAGATGATGTATCGGTGCCACAGCAGAGCTCCATCGTTTGGTGACGAAGGTGATCGTCCCACTGACCAGTGACTTATGTGGCTGTCTCTGTCTCATAGACTCTTGTAGCACATCGCTGCAACGTTTCACCCGCGAGTCACTGGGAAACTTGTTTTTGCCCCCCCCCCCCACCCCTGAGGAATATCTAGAATATCTCACGAAATAATGCAGCTATCAACGCAAAACATCTCGTACCTGGCATACCTCGGCATCCCTTTTACACCTTTAACATACAAAATCCGTCAGAAATTTTGGGATATATAGCTAAGTTAGTGACGTCACTACACACTATTTTGACACCAAAATCAGCTAAACTTTAGAAGACCGTACAAATGCCATGTAGTAAAAAAAGGAATCCGACAACGTGAAAAGATAGCTATTGCCAAGGGCTATAAAATGACAATCTTGTATTTGTGA
>VOPJ01012943.1:0-16941 GCA_014673585.1 Semibalanus balanoides | reverse complement strand
ACGGGTGTGTCGTCAGTGCGTGCTTGTCTGCAATACAGAATGTCATTGTACCGAAAGCGTTGCTGTCACGAACGAGAACTCGCGATAGAACAGTATCAACCTGCCCTCGTATCATTTCGCCCCTCTCTCCCCTACTCTCCGCAACGGCAAACGTGGCTCAGCCAATCAGATATTCGAAAGTAGTCGCGTATGATTACTGTATAGCCTCTGCCCAGGTGTGTGAAGCCCATATTCTTGACATTCCTTATTTATGGCCCACATTCCTTCGACAAAAAGTCATATAAATTCGGCTGAAGAGCCCTTTCGGCCCAAAAGACTTGCAGTGAGGGTTTTTCAACACGGGCTACAAAACTGCTATCTCAGTTCAAAACCCATGTTGAAGGTAAACTATTTCCTTTAAGCGCACCCGTTTAATTCAATGTCAACATTGTCCATCGGTGCTGTCTGTTGGGTGCTGTCCGCAATGACATCCTATATTGACACTATGTACACTGTACATGCCTTTCCTCCATGACTGCACTACGTGTTCGGACAATTGTTTTGATAACAAGCGAAAGAGCACTGTTGAAATAGTATCATGTCCAAATTTCACCAAATTCCTTCGCTTAACAAATCTGCAATTTTAAAATTAATTTTGTCCCAATTTAGCTGCAACACTCTGTACATTGTACAGGACACTATTGTTCAATTAGTCCGCGCCGGTCAGAGCGCGAAGGACATAATTAATGTTACAGGAAACCCCATATCCACCATTAATCGAACTGATACGATTATTGGGGCTGTAGACGATGTTGCCCGATGTCCTCATGCACGTCATGTAGTGACCGCAAGCGGAACCCGACGTTCCTGGCCGGCCTGAGAAGATCAGTGCATGTTAAACCGAGGACCCCCATGAAAAAGCTGGCACGTGACCGTCAGGTGAGCAAGAGCACCAATAGAAGAACCCATCGGGGAGGACCTCGGCATGACAGTCTTACAGCAGAAGCAGCAGAACCTTGTGAGGAAGGTGAGGACCGGAGTGAGGAAAGAAAATTCGAAGACAGGACGCCGAAAGTTTGCTGAACCATCTCAAAGCCACCACAAGTGACGTAGGGTGTTAGTGTCGCCGAAAAGAAGTTCGCGGTAGAAGAGGTGGCCAACCCACCGGAACTCCCGTTAATCGCCTCCGAGCCCCGAGTCGGTAGTCGATGCTTGGGATGAGGAGCAAGCACCCTGCCTCCTAGTGCATGGTGTTTGGAGCCCGTCAGCGATTGCGATGCGGTGATGCACCCCTCACTTGATACCCACCGGGGTGATGGGGCAGCGTCGGGCCACTGAGATTACCCGGTCATCTTGAAAGGAGGCCCAAATTCCCTTGGATGATGACCGCACTATGACCTGAACAAAGTCATGTAGGTAGGACTCCCGCCAGTCATGCTCACATAGGGTGCAGGATTTCTGAGCCGGAGAGCGCCTTCTGTACGTCCCGAAGATATTTGGCCCTTATCCAACTCACCCACCTCAATCCGTGCGACTTCTGGATGTGGGGCGTGATTGAGGAGGAGTCCAACTCACACACTCATGCCAGAATTCGTACCTGAATAAATTCATCAAGAAGGAAGCGAGCAGCATAGACCCGGGAGAGGCCCGGTGTGCGTGCTCCGCTTTCTGGGGCTGCATGGAGACTTAAAGAACTATAAAATCGAAAGCAAATGTCACACGATGCCTATCCATTTCAACGAACTGTTATATTTTCCCTTAAATGATCTCCAATCTTGAAACAGGATAATTATTGCTATGGGTGGTTAAACTTCTTGTGCCTGTTGACAATAGCTTTGGCTAATATGAGGTCGGAGTCGATCCCGGAGTCGGAGTCGGAGTCGGAGTCGACTCCGGAGGGTCGGAGTCGGAGTCGGAGTCGGAGTCACCTGAAACCCGACCGACTCCGCAGCCCTTATTTACACTGTTATCAGTTGTATGTTACAGTTCGGTACATATGTATACAGTTATTATTATAATATGTATAATATAATATGTATAGTTACTATTATACAGTTATTATTATAATATGTACCTACTACTGACTACTGAGCGCTGACTGCCAGTGATCATCGTGATTTACTATCCGAGGCTTATGCATATGAAAAGTCAGATACATTTTATTTTGATGTCATGTCGAGATCAAGGTGTGCAACCACGAAAAGGGGTTACCTGAGGCTTGGCTCCACGGACGGACTGGTTTAAATATCAACATTTCGTTTTCCACGACCTAAAATATATATTTTCACGCCACTTCGCTGCGTCACATCAGTGGCCATCGACATAACAAAGCCATCTTCAACGTCTTCAGTTTATCGTAAAGCTGAGTGGAATGCATGCCATTTTCGCTTATTATCCTGTAAATGGCGGATGGCCACCGCCTATATTTCTGGGTATTATCAGACAAACCAGTAAAAAATCGCACCGTTTTGCGACGCTCAATAACGAAATCCTGCCATGAAAATCCACATTAAAAATACTGTAAATACTTTAATACACTCATAAAAATGGAGGTTCATTTTTTTAGCCATTTTAACCGATCGTCCCTCCCAATACAAAATTAACGGTGACGTCCCTTAATGTGCCAATCAAAATAAAACTAACTATAGCTAGGCATTGGCGGCTCCAGGGGTGACATTTTGGGCCATGCTCCCATCCAAGATCCTGAAACATGATTTGCCTCCTGAAAAACGGCCGAACCTACAGCTGCTGGCTGGTTGACGATGGCGCTCTCCCCCCCCCCTCCCCCGGCAAACAACTTTTGGGAAATACAGGGTGTTGCAGGAAAATTGGGAATTTCAAACGCCTCTACTCAGAGTGATATAACGCGGGTGAATGGAGAGACTGGAATTTCAAACTTCGCAAACATATTACGACATGCATGTTATATGTTCCTACTCGATGTGGCCGCCGTTGGCGTCCTGCACCCTCTCCATGCGGCCCCAGAAAGCGGAGCACGCGCACTGGGTCTATTCCGGGTATATGCTGCTCGCTTCCTTCTTGATGGATTTATTCAGGTCCGAAACGCTGGCATGAGCGTGTGAGTTGGACTTCTCCTCAATCACGCCCACATACAGAGTCGCCACGGATTGAGGTCAGAGTGAGTTTGGCAGGGCCAAATTATTCATCGGGACGTGCAGAGGGATCTCCGGCTCAGGAATCTGCACCCTATGTTGACACATAGCTGGCGCGGAGTCCTACTTACACATGATTTGTCCCGTCATGGGCGTCATATCCAGGGGAATAAGGCCCTCCTTCAAGAGACAAGGTAAGTCTCCAGTGCCGACTGCTGACCTAGTCCACCCCGGCGGGTATAAAGTGAGGGTGCATCACACGACCATCGCTCGCGACGGCTCCAAACACCATCACCGAGGTAGGGTGCCTGCTCCTCATCCCCCCAGAGGCACACCACCAGGGCTGGAGACGATTACACGGGGTTGGCGGTTGGCAACCTCTTCTACCGCGAACTTCTTTTCGGCGACTAACACCCTAACGTCACCTTGTGGTGCTTGAGATGGTCCAGAGCTTTCGGCGTCCTGTCTTCGATTTTTTTTCCTCACTCCGGTCTCACATTCTCACAAGATTCTGCTGCTTCCTGCTGTAAGACTGGATGCCGAGGTCCTCCCCGATGGGTTTTCTATTGGTGCTCTTGCTCACCTGACGGTCACGTGCCAGCTTTTTCATGGGGGTCCTCGGTTTGACATGCATTGACCTTCTGAGGCCTGCCAGGAACGTCGGATTCCGCTTGCGGTCACCACAAGGTGCATGAGGACATCGGGCATCATCTTCTCCAGTCCCAATAATCGCAACAGTTCGGTAAACGGTGGATTTAGGGTATTCTGTAATATCAATTATTTCCTTTGCGCTCTGACCGGCGCGGACTAATTGAGCAATAGTGCCGCTGTGCCTTTCCTCCTTGACTGTTCTACGTGTTCGGAGCTAAAATATTAGCAGATTAACTTGCTTTGCACATGCTATTCTGAAGAAGATACCCGCCACATAAGTCGACGTACAAAAATGAACATCATATTTGACTATCATTCACGCAATGCTGCACCAATGTGCGTCACTCTTGGCCGCTCCAGTATCTCAAGTAATAATTCATATATTCATATATTCATACGAATGCATCACAAATGCCATTTGGCCCTGGTGATGTTCAATAGCTGCATGCATGAAGCCTATGGCACTAACAGTATATATGGTTAAGGGCGTACTGAGAAATCCGGGCGTTTGCAAACAGCCCTAGATTTCTAGTGGTTTGCAAACGCCTGACTGACGCAGGGCTTTTTGCAAACACCCTGTCTGTTAGGGCGTTTGCAAACGCACTAGGGCGTTTGCAAACACCCTAGGGTGTTTAAAGCCAGAATTTAGTTTCGGCTGGCGAAAGGGATTACAAGCAGTTATTCAGACGCTGACCCGTACTGTCTAAATATGTGAACGTATATCCCCGTACATAGAGCTGGTGTACACTGCGCATAAAACACGTACCTGGTAGGCATCACAAGTTGTATTATTTACCAAGATTTGCTATGTTGGAAACTGCGCACTGCACAAATTTTTTGATACACTTTCGATCAGGCAGGGCTAGGCACCGTACTATCTTACGGAGCGAGCGCGCCGGACAATGTATCCGGCAGTATCTCCATTTACGGATGATGGGGTTTTTATGATTAGTTCGACCACCGGTCACCCAGTAGTTCATCGACCAATATAAAAACGATATTTTCCCCACTGACGTATTTGGATGTTGGCTAGTTTGAAGAATTATTTGGTTTTTGTAAACAGAAATAATCGCTCTGATGAACGAATCGTTTAAAAACATTTCCGATATGAGCGGTGACAAAGACGTGTTTAACCAGTTGAGCTAACACTGTAGTTGTTCTGGCCAGGCAAAACAACTAAGAATGCAGTGAGGTCGCAAGATCTGAATCGTTTTTAATGGGTATGAGGTATACATTCTGTTGAATGCCGACGCAGTTTATGAACTGTTTTATTTCATATTTCTGTACAGGGGCGTCTTTTTCTGAAAATGATTGGTAGGGCTCTAATGCTAACATTATATATTTTAAAATTTCATTCTTACCATGCAACGCCATAGGCCTAATGTTAAAATGTGAAATTATTGGTAGAGCCCGGGCCATACCAGGCAACTAAAAAGACATCTTATGTTTGCGTTTATTTTCGAAATGAATGGAAACTTTATTCTCCACGTTTCTAACAAAAAAAGACGCACAAGATATTTGGTCATTTGTCATCAAACGAATCCTCGATACCGAGCGCTAATCGTTTATACGTTTCACCTCTTATAAGGCAAAAATATTCTACGAAAAACAAGATTTTCACTCACTTCTAGACGTGCGATTTTCTGGGGAGGCTGTTAGAAAACGGTGGAAATAAAAGTTGATATTCATTTTCCAAAATAATACGCAAATATAAAAAAGTTCATAAACTGCGTCGGCATTCAAAAGAATGTATACCTTATATCCATTGCAAACGATTCGGATCTTGCGACATCACTGCATTCTTTGTTGTTTTATCTGTCTGGACAGAACAAGCTACAGTAATAGCTCAANAAACTATGGTAGCTAGGAACAAAAAATGATGAGAGAAGTGTCTATGCTCCAGAGGTCATGACAGGTCAAAAATGCTATTTTTGGCAAAACCGTTTTTCGTGAATAGCATTTAACCTAACAAAGATAGGAAAATACTTTGTACGCCATCGTGTTTGTCTCGTCAAGGCGCTTTGCTTGATATGATTGGCGACCTGCTTAGGTCAACCTTTATATTTGACCTCAGGTCATGGTCATTTGATGACCCAGGTAGGTCATGTTGCATATGGGCGATTTTTCCAGACAAGAGTAACACAGTGGTGTTGTCCGCTTGTCTCTATCTTTATTGTATCAAAAGTTATTAGCAAATAATTGCTGATGACCTAAATGACCTCATCTCCACAGATGAACTTGTAGAGATCCTGAGCAACAAATTGCCCTCCAAAACCCCTTTGGGGGGGGGGGGGTCCCCAATTCAACAAAAAAAAGAATACCGTAAGTAACCATGATTATGAAGTATCAGGTACATGCCATATCTATTTGAAGAGGAAGCAATTTGTATATTTGCCCATTCACTTATTAATAGGGAGGGTCAGTAAATTGACCTGACCCTTCGTCACCGGATACGAAAAATCGAAGACTAAAGACTTGTAGGAAGCTGATATCTCGTAATGAAATTCCGTCAGTTTCAAATCTTTCGGGAAAGACTGTGCTTTGGCACGAACACAAATATTTTTGAAGGTAAGGTCACTTGACATGAACTTGTGACCTGACCTGAGATGACCTGAAGTCAAAACTTTTCAAAAGTGCGGGTAATTAAAGCCCAAACAGGTGCAAGAAACTTGGCGGCGCTGCGCTTAGCCGTTTTTCCGCTACTCCTGAAAAATATGAAGGGTGGAAATCAACCCCTCTGCAGTGCGCGGGTTAAAGCACGGTCTTCCGTCGCCGGCTCAGATCGGGAAGATGAAGTTTCCGATTCTTCATCAAAGAGCAAATGTCTTCTTGTACCAAAATCTTTGATAAATCCTTCAACTACCCCAACAGTCCGAAATACGTAAGATGGGAAATATATCGTTTTTATTGGTCGATGAGCTACTTGGTGACCGGTGGGTCGAACTAATCATCACCCCGTCATCCGTATAGGGGATACAGTCCGGATACATTGGCCCAGCGCGCTCGCTCCTTAGGGTAGTACGGGTGGTCTAGGCCCTGCCTGATCGGCAGTGTATCAAAAATATTGTGCAGTGCGCCAGTTTCCAAACAGGCAAAATTTGTACCAATACGACTTGTGATGCCTAAACGGTAGCGTGGTTTTTATGCACATGTGTACTCAACCAGCTCTATGTACGGGGATATAACGTTCACATATTTAGACAGTTCCAGGTCAGACGGCTGGAATAACTGCTTGAAACACCCTTCGCCGCAGTCTGAACCTACATTTTGGCTTTAAAACACCCTAGGGGTAAATTTGCAAAGCCCTAGGGTGTTCTGCAAACGCCTGGTCAGTTTTCAGGGCGTTTGCAAACACGCACTAGGAAAGTCTAGGGCGTTTGCAAACGCCCATATTTTTCATACGCCTGTAACATATATATGACTGAGTAGAGAGTGCTCATCAGGCTGCATATACAAGGATGTGTGTTCAATGCTATTATATCACACATGGCTGCTGAAAGGTGCAAAAAGTGTGGAAAACAATGTACTATTGGTTCCAAAATAAGCGTCCCGCTTGGTTGGCTGGCACAGCAGTTTAAGGGAGTATAACGCCTTGGGTAAAATTATGAGAAAATGATTGGAGATGGAGAGCCACTCATCTACACTCATCTACAATCAATCCCACATACTTTTCCCAAGATTGGTATATTCCATTAATTTGCGTGCCGCCAACCCGCGGACGCTTATTTTGGAACCAATAGTAGCCAAGTGGCGGGCTGCTATGGCGCACGTAGACTGGTCTTAATGATCTAGGTCTAATGGCATCATCACCTTTCTTCTAGCTGGATCCATTTTTCCGCCGGAAGTTGTTCGCTAGCTCTTTGCAAAATATTTATACACGTGACTCGTGCGTTTTTATGCTGAAAATATCAACGAATTCCATATGTTCGATCAGCATATACCAAATACAAGAAAAGAACAATACGAAAGCAAACATGTCATCAGTTCAATGGAACATTGGACAGTGCATACAGATCACCAATTCTCGGTTTGACGACTGCGCCTCGACTGCGCCTGACGGTGCAGACGAAAGGGAAAGCAGGATGACCTGACGCCTTTCGACACCGTCTGTCTCACGCTGTCACGCGACCGAGGCGAGGCGGCTAGTCGACTGCGGACGCCTGAGCTGTCGCCACCTGCAAGTCATCACTTAGCAGTTTCCTAGTGAAAGCGCGACCTTGATTGACGCAATGGCCTCAAATCATTTAAAGCCTGTCGCTAAGCGAATTCTTGTGAGATGAATGAGATACTGGCTGGGGAAAAATGATTCAGGGATTTGCTAGCCGTCATAAAATGTCTTATTTTTTAATCTGTTTCCAGGATAATAGGTTAATAGCTTTATGAGAGATATGTTGGTTGCTAATGCTGAATGCATGCAGATTCAGAAATGGTCCGTTTATTGAATATTGAATATTGAATAGAGTTGGAGACTGCTCTAAAACAATATTGTTGCATGAGATATGATTGGTTCTGAGTTGATTGGGAGCATAGCATGAACTACAAGCATTAACCCACCATTCACTCATAGTCGGGGATAACAAATTATCCCGCTGACGAACTTGTCTTTAAAAAATAGCGCAATCGACGTGAAACGTTGCGTACCTTTCTCCATCTTATTTACGTCCTCTTTGCGAAAATGAAGCAATTTCGTGCGGCCAAATTTCTGAGAAAATGCAGTAACGTCACTAAACATGATCGAGTGTGACGAGAAAAAACAGCTGATTTTCACCAACGGCTCGTTCAAAAGCCATATGTTTACCAAATTGAAATACAAAACGTTAAAAGACAACATGAATCAAGGGACGACAGTTTGAGGCGTGGCTCAGCCTGGCCACTGAAATTGTTGTCTCTTTTGTTTAACTTTCGCATTAATATAAAACATGGTATGAGGGGTTGGTATTTATTGACTCTGTTTTACATTATGAGCCTAAAAAAACGCTACTTCCCACAAAACATCGAAAGATAATTATTATGAAGTGATAATCATATGTATATATAAATATAAATATATATATATATATATATATATATGTATTATAAATTAATATATATATATATATTTACCTTAAGTATTACCTTAAGTAAAGGTCATAGTTGTACCCTTCGAGTATTGAGACCCTTTACTCAGGGGGGTGCCTCCTCTCTTCTTTTCGAAGCGGAGTCGGCTGCTGTTATTCTTTTGAGTTTGTCGGCCATTTGCCAGTGCGGCCACAGTTGAATGCTAGTAGGAGAACCTGTAGTTTAATTCATCAGGACGATCCTTGCATTATCTTCCAAGTCTGTACTTGAAGGATTCTAACACTCGTGGCTTCGATTGGGTATCCTTAGAAAGCCTGTTCACGCCTGGGTCACCGTGCGGCATTTAGAACACTTCCTAGGCCCTGGTTTTGGTGCTGGTACTTGAATTTGCCTGTTGTTCCTCGTGTGGTTTCCTGCTGAGGGAAAAAGTCGTTGAACAGTATAACATACATAATATATATATATATATATATATATATAATATATATATAGTATATATATATATTTTTTTTTTTTATATATATATATATATTGTAATATATATATTAAATGGTTGAATGTGACAGTAGATTCAATTTACATAGTTAAAAGATTAAACATCCAAATACACCCAACCGTTTCATTGTTATTAATCTTCAGGGGTGCGATAATTTTTTTATCGCACCCTGAAGAAGGTTTAATACAATGAAACGTGGGTGTAATTTGTTGTTTAATCTTTTATCATTACATTTGAATATATATATATATATATATATATATGGTAGTTCAGTATTCATACTGCCCGGGCAGTATCAATACTGACCGGCCTACCATACTGACCAGCCAATATGAATGCAAACCACTTTTTTGCTCACGGCCCATATACAAACTCGGGCAGTATGAATACTGACCGGGCAGTATGAATACAACCCATCGTTTTGCTCACGGCCATAAAAAATATACACGGTCAGTTGAAAAAAAATGTTTTGCTGTGACTTATCCCATGAAATTCAGATAACATGAATATAAGTTTTCAGTTTTGTGCAAATTGCCTGTCGACTTCAAAGCGATGAAAAGTATCTTTTGCACTTCCATTCGTTGTTCATTGAGGTTCCTATTTTGCATTTAACTATGCAGCAAGCACGTTTATAAGCGTCAGCTGATGGAGGGGGGGGGGGTGATAAAGCCTCTTCCTTTTTGCTCTCTCTCGTTACCATCAGATATCGGTCAGCCGAGCTCAAATAAAAAAATGGCTTATCATACGTAAGCATTTTTCGCACAATCTCATTGTTTTGCTTTGGTCACTTCGGGTCAGGTCGTAAAGTCATGTTATGTGAGGTCACCTCCAAAAATGTTTAAAGATCATGCCACAGCCACAGGGCTTATCCAAACGATATGAAACTAACTGCATACAATGTATCCAGGAAAACTAACAATGGCATTCCTTGAATCCTTCATTGGTTTGTATTGTGAGCTCACGAAAATAATGCAACCTTAGGCCACCGATAATACAAAATCGGAGATAGCAGAGATGTTGCTTTTGAATAACATGCAGTTAGATTCATATCGTTTGGATAAGCCTGTGTCTGTGACATGATTTTTAAACAGTTTTGGATGTGATCTCACATAACATGACCTTACGACCTGACCCGAGGTGGCTGGCCAAAGCAAAACAATAAGATTATGCGAAAAAGACTAACATATAATAAGCCATGCTTGGTTTGAGGTCGGCTGACCGATATGTGATGGTAACAAGAGAGAGGAAAAACGGGAAGAGGCGTTATTACCCCACATCGGCTGAGGCTTATAAATGTGCTTGCTGCATACATAAATGCAAAATAGGAACCTCAATGAACAACGAATTGAAGTGCAAATGATACTTTTCATCGCTTTGAAGTCGACAGGCAATTTGCACAAAACTGTTAACTTATATTTATGTTATCGAACTTCATGGGAATAAGTCACAGCAAAGCATTTTTTCAACAGACCGTGTATATTTGTGTATGGGCCGTGAGCAGAAGGGTGGGTTGTATTCATGCTGCCCGAGTTTGTATATGGGCCGTGAGCAAAAAACGTGGGTTGTATTTATACTGCCCGGTCAGTGTGAATACTGACCGGGTTTTCATATGGGCCGTAGCATACATATTACATATTAAGCATTCAGAGATATTTCCTATTTTGAAATTTCAGTACGTTTGCAACTGTACTAGTATTGATGCAAACGTTCTGGACAGCCCAGTTTGTATGCAACTATACTAACCAGTCAGTACAGTTGCATCTGTCCTAGGACGTTTACAACTGTACTAGTACGTATGCATCTATACTGACCCACCAGGACGTTTGCATCAATACTAGTTTATTTGCATCTACACTGATTTCTTAAACGTACTGTAACATATATATTGTTAAAAAATGAGACCAAAAAGGAAAAATATAAATGACTAAACACAATAGATATCAGAGAACCACAAATATTCAATTCCGTAGCAATATTTTAGAACAGTATCATCATTTTCTAAGTGAAGAAATAAACGTCATCCTTGCAATTCTGAGGCAAAACTGGTTCAGAAACACACCTTTTATGTTTAGATTTAAACATTTTGAATTGGGATATTATGTGACCTGACCTTTACCTGAGGTTTACACTAACAACTTAAAATAGTTCATGTGGTATAATGTTGACTACTATCGATTAAATGGGTAAAATAACTAATATAACCTTGTCGTAAGACTTCGTAAATATTTTGCTCATAGTGGCCTTTTATGACCAAACCTTGGCTTTTGCCAACAATCTCGCTTTTGCTCGTGCGCAAAGTGTTGTATACTTTTTTTGAATACTATAACCCGCGCCCGGGTGGGCCTCCGAGACAACTTCGCCATGGTGGGGGGGTGGGGGTCAAAATGACCCCCCGTCTAACTCGAAAAAAAGAGATAGAAAGACACAGAAAAAAGCATTTGAAAGCTCTCAACGTGGACATTCGAAGTTACAGAGACCATTTTTAGCTAAGGTCAATATTGAGGTCACCAGACGTCATCACTGTTCAAATTTCACAGTTTTTGGACTTCGCTTCGAACAACCCCGTATATCTCGTGAACTATGATAGCTAGGAACAAACGGGAAAAAATCGAAAGCTAACTAAATTTGCAATCACACTAAGTGTTCTCAAAATTGAGCTCAGATCAATAGTTTAGGCTCCAGAGGTCATCGAAGGTCAAAAATGCAGTTTTTGGAATTTTGTGTTTTCCTTAATTACTTTTTATCTCATAATGATAGAGAAATGACTTTAACACCATCATGTTAGTCTCGACAAGGCGCTTTGAATCATATACATGGTGACCTTTCAAGGTAAATTGTAAAATTTGACCTCAGGTCAAGGTCATTTGGTGACCTGGATAGGTCATGTTGCATATGGGTCGATGCGGCCAGACGAGACAATACGTAGTGGTGTCAATGAATCATCTCTATCTGCTTTTCTATCAAAAGTTATTAGCAAATAATTGCTGATGAACCTCAGAGACCTCAAATGACCTTTGCAGAGGTCAATGAGCAAACAACTGCACCTTGATCATCCAGATCGAGCCCATAAAACATGATTCTTGAAAGAATTAGCTTGATAGTCATATATTTTCTGGATTGGAAGATTTGTTTATTTCCCATTCACTTATAATGGTGAGGTCGGAAAATGACCTGACCTTAGGTTTACCGATACAAAAAAAAAATCCAAGGAAGTACACGTTCGTAGTTCCTTATAATCTTATTGAATCCTGCCAAGTTTCAAATCTTTTCGAACAAAAACTGTGGCGTGTGTGGCACGACACAAACATTTTGGAAGGCTGAAGGTCTTCTTAAAGGACCTGATGACCTGACCTCGGTTGACCTGAAGTTAATTTTGTTTGTCAAAGTGTGGGAAAATTTGATGTTCAAACTGCTATGCAAATTTGGCGCCATGCGCTCGCCGCCGGTTTCCTGCTAAATTCCTTCGGTTATTCGGAAAACACCTCAGAGGGGGTCAAAATGACCCCCCCCCCCTCCACCAGGGCGAGGGTTCAGTGATGAGTGCAACCGAATGCTTTCAATAGAAAGGATGACCCATGCACCCAAATATCTCAACTTAGGTAGAATGACCTGACCGTAACCTAAGATGTGACCTCCATTGGAAACTTTCGAATATGCTTAGGATGTGTTTTATTAAAGGTCTTCGAATGCCGCCATGAACGTCTCGCTGCAACTATTGGTTCTGGAGGTACTCAGGGGTCGATAATTGCCTACACACACACACACACACACACACACCACACACACACACCACACACACACACACACACCACACACACACACACACACAAACACACACACACCACACACTACCACACAAACACACACACACACACACACACACACACATACACACACACACATACAGTCAATAACTTTCGGTTGAGACTCCAGTCAAGGGCGTGATAAAATCTTAACAAGACATTTAGCTTCGAAGAAGTCGGCATTAATCCATTTCCCAGTTATCCCTGATAAATACCCATTGGTTAACGGATCAACGGCTCGATGTGATAACGCTTTATTTGATACGACAGATCAATGACGGTTTAACGGGTCAGCCAGGACCAGATCCAGCCACCCTGAGCTGAGGTGCACTAGAGCTTTTTCCAGCTCCAGTTCCAGTCCGGTGACGAAGACGCAGTAGCTTTCTGACCGTCTGACCACGTCTGACTACATCTGACCACGTCTGACCACATCTGTCTGACCACGTCTGACCACATCTGTCTGACCTCGTCAGCCTGTTCTGGCTGAGACAGTCTGCTCTGGCTGAGGCAGCCTGTTCTGGCTGAGACAGCCTTTTCTGGGTGAGACAGTCCTGCAACGACGACTGCAGGAAACGCTTCCTTGGGTTCCTGACGCGCTCATGTAAAATAAATCGTCAGCCATTGAACGCTTTCCCAAAGCAATCACCAACACAACCGATAGTATTTGTGTGCGCGTTTGGGCGTGTGTGCCTTCGAAAGCCTCTCAGAAATACTGAATGGCTTTCGAAGACAACCCAGGGGGCCCCTTGGGCATGTCCATGGGCCCATTGAGCCCACTTAGGGGCCCAAACCTGTTCAGGGGCCTCCCACGCATGTCCAGGGGCCCATTGAGCCCACCCTGGCCCACAAATCTTCCCAGGGGCCTCTTAGGCATATCATTGTCCAGGGGCCCATGAGCCCTCCCAGGGGCCGAAAAACAAACTGCCCAGTGCCCAGGTGCCTCTAGTGCATATCCAGGGACACATTGAGTCCTCCCAGGGGTCCCCAAAATACGCATAGGGCCTTTCATGCTCCAGCATGTTCAAGGGCCTCTTGAGCCTGCCCAGGGACCCATTATGATGAGAGTCTGTTCAAGGGTCTCTCGATATTGCCCTGGGGCCCATTGAGTCTGTTGGACAAAACAGCCAGCGCAGTCTCTTGCCAGGCCGTGGAGCCCGCTTCTGAGAAGTTCAAAGGGCCCTTGTGCAGGTCACGAGAGGCCCCTGACTAGACCGAAAGGGGACCCCGGGTTGGTCAGAAGGGGCCCTGAACATGCCGAATGGCCCCTAGTCAGCACGGAGTGGTCCCAGTGCAGAGTTTTGGGGCACAGCCGATAGTTTTGTTTTGTGTGTGCGTGCACGTGTGTGGGTGTGTGCTTAATACCCATGTTCTAAGCACAAATGTCAATGATAAATGCTCAATGCTGTGCAGTGCAGTGCAACCATGGATGACAGGTGCACCTCTGGTGTGACCGCCAGATAGCCACCGAAGGTGTCGCCATCTATCAAGCCATAGTTCGAGAGTTAGCCACAAGGGAGCAGAGCATGCTTGTGGCAATGATCCAAAGCGAGCTGAGGCAGGGTAGTAGGATAGAGGGAAGCACCTCACGGTTTCATAGAGTTAGGTGATTTTCCCCGCCAATGAATGGGGGAGGGGGAGGGGGCGAAAAACGTCATCCCCTGACAAACTTTCGCAATAGCTCAAAACCCAATAATGGTATCTGGCTGTGAATATTTAAGTATCTTCTTTTTTTTAATTTGTTGTACGTCTTAGGTGCAAACATGAAGCAATTCGTTATCAAATTTGCTAGTCCATGAGCCCTCCCAGGGGCAGAAAAACAAACTGATCAGGGGCCTCTTGGACATATCCAGGAGCACAATCGGCACATTGAGTCCTACAAAGGGCTCCCAAAAACTGCATAGGGGCCTCTGTCTCGAGCATGTTCAGGGGCCTCTCGAGCCTGCCCAGAAACCCATTATGATGAAAGTATGTTCAAGGGTCTCTCGAGCTTGCCCTGGGGCCCATTGAGTCTGTTGGACAGAGCAGCCAGCGCAGCTCCTTTGCCAGGCCGTGGACCCCTGAGCAGGCTGGGGGCCCTGAGAAATTCAAATGACCCCTGGGGAGGTCACGAGGGGTCCTGACTAGACCAAAAGAGCCCATGGGTGAGTCAGAAAGGGCCCCTGACCATGCCAAATGGCCCCTTGTTAGCACGTAGGGGTCTCAGGGCAGAGTTTTGGGGCACAACCGATAGTTTTGTTTTGTGTGTGCGTGCACGTGTGTGGGTGTGTGCTTAATACCCATGTTCAAGCACAATGTCAATGATAAAAGCTCCAATGCTGTGCAGTGCAACCATGGATGACAGGTGCAACTCTGGTGTGACCGTCAGATAGCCACCGAAGGTGTCGCCATCTATCAAGCCATAGTTCGAGAGTTAGCCACAAGGGAGCAGAGCACGCTTGTGGCAATGATCCAAAGCGAGCTGAGGCAGAGTAGTAGGATAGAGGGAAGCACATCACGGTTTCATAGTGTTAGGTGATATTGCACCACCCTCGCACCAANTAGAAGTGTACGAATCGTGCCGTACGAATGTGCGAATCATGCCGATTTATCAACTTATTATGCGTCTAATATCGCATTTTTGCGCAACAATTCCATCCACCGGACTTTGATGACACGGTAAAACATGTTTTATTTGCTGTGACCTGTGACGTCATCGGTGACCCCGAGGCCAACAAAAATATGTTTCCCTTCACAAATTTGACAGGGCTATCGAATGCCGTTTACATTTTTCAAATCGGTCCAGTAGTTCCGGAGATCAGAGGGTGGCTATAAATAGCCACCCTCCCAGTAACTCGCGATATGAAATATACCCAGGTAACGCGAGGATTAACATGCCTTTTTACTAGTGGTGTCAATCGGTAACCAAAATTTTGGTTACCGAAAAAATTGTGTGACCGATTTGGTAATCGGTCGGTCTCAGGGCTGATAAATTTTTGGACACTTTCGGTCAGCTTATTTGTTTAACTAAGTATACTGTTAAAATCGTGTCAATTCATTGGACATTTACTGGCCTCAACCAATCGGTCATATTGGGACAACCAAAATGCTTCCTGTTTGGTATTGGATTGGTTTTGGTCAGGAAATTTTTGGAAAATGACATCACTAATTTGTACCTATGTATGTATAGGGGTACCAGGGAGGGACGTAGCTAAAGTTAAGGGGGCACGAGTGCCATGCCCCCTCCCCGAGAAAACTAATTTACATTAGATGAAATGTGATTCTGCTGACGACCCGACCCTACTTCCCTCGGTCAACAACATTTGGCTGAGGAGCGAAATATGATTCTACCACTGACGTACCCCCACCCCCGAGAAAAACTGGCTACGTGCCTGCGCTAAACCATATGCCTGAGCAACATTTGTTTCTCGAATTGCCCCCCCCCCCAGTGAAAATTCCTTAGCCGAGGCCCTGCCAGATACAGGTACTCAATGATCCGACGAATCCACAAAGATCCCAGATCCTGATATATTACATGTCAATGGATCCATTGGGATCCCAGATCCAGCTTCGGGATCCAGGCACGCTGGTAGGTGCCTAGTTCTTCCTAATCTCATCATATAGAAAATTGATTACATAATATATGTTTGCTAATAGGTATATACAAGCTACAGGCTAATTTGCAGGTACTAATTACAAATAGGGGAGAGTGCCCACCAGTGAACACCCCTTTTGATAAATCAGTCTTCTGGCTTTGCGTTTTGTCCTGGAGATCTGAAACTTCGTGTATATATTCTGTACATTACTACCAAGGAATAGCCATAAGCAAATTAATTTAACTTAATACAAAATGTGAGTTATACAC
>VOPJ01012942.1:0-29531 GCA_014673585.1 Semibalanus balanoides | reverse complement strand
CTCAACAAATATCATGTTAAGCTGGCAGTGTCCCTTTAATAAACAAGGCAAAGAGCAACGGTGATCCCAGACTTCCCTCTGGCGTCCCAGAGCGAACCGAGGTTCAATCAGAAGATTTGCCATTTACATTAACCCGCTGCCTACGATTACAGAGAAATGTGGATATCCATTTTAGATCATTCTCCGAAACGTTGTAGGGCTTTTGAAGCTTGTAAATAAGAAGTGTGGTTCACGCTCTGAAACTCCGAAGAGTAGTCCGTGTAGATCACATCCATTTGGTGCCTGCACTGCATTGGCTCCCACGCTGTTTTAAATAAGCAGGCCAAGTTCGTGTCACACGATCTGCGTGGGACGAAACCGTGCTGATTTTCGTTAAGCTGGTGTGACATGCAATGCAACCAATGTTGCTCAAAAACACATCTTTCCAGTACTTTGCCGAGTAGCGGGAGGAGAGAGACGCTGCGATAATTTTCTGGTTGTTTCTTACTCCCCTTTTTTAAAATTGGAAAAATATGTCTGTTTCAGTTGGGTGAACTATGGTAATTTGGACCCATTTTCAGAATATTTTATTTTTTGATACTGTACCCAAAAATGGGTACGCTTCTTCAAAAAATGAGTATGCTGGCTCCAAAGCATTTTTTTTTAAATTAATCAAACCAAAACATTTTTTAAATTAATTAAGAAAACTGATATTTTTAACATTTATACCAATGGATGATGGGGAAAAACAGATTTGCTGTAAAAATATCAAACATAATAATACGTGTGAAATTTGGCCTAGCTCGAGCACATTTCATATGGACTAAACATGCTCGTACAACAACCACCAGCACCGAATGCCACCCCGATCGACACGCGTATCGACGCTCTCATTTTGCAATGGCGCAGTTCAAGAATGACGTGCAACGATAAATATTTTTCTCTAAAGTTCTATTTTAAGAAATTACGACTTCTGCCTTAGCTGACAAACAGGCCCCAAATATCGACCGATATTTCTCCGCAACGTGGTAGTACCGAATCTTTTGTTTGGTCACATACATGCACAATTTCTTATTTTTAAAACACAGCAACCCGGGTCGCCATGTGTCCTTCCGTATTTCAGCAATCGCTTGCCCTCACCCTTTCAAATTTGGACCGCTGATGGAGCGGGTTAAAACATCGACAGACGCCTAGAATCGGATCAAAATTGCAGCATATGCAAGGAAATTCGTCACCCGTTTCGAAGCGGGCTGAAATGCAAAGTTCCTCAATTTGCCTTCCCGTCAAATGGCTTTTTTTAATACATCAAGTACTTAATTCACTATAACAGAACGGTAAGCCGTATAAGGCCAATAGTATCTTATAAGTAATTTCTTGACGCGATTTTGGAACACTGGCCCAAAGGGCGAGCTTATCCGGTCTCTGCAGGACACTTGTTGCTGCAGCCCGAAATGTCATTTCTAAAAGCTCTTATCTTAGCTCTAAACCACGTCCAATGAAACAGCGAGTTGGAAGTGCCGCGCGTCTAGCCGGCAAAAAGTCGAAACACGACAAGCGCGAATCGGCACACAGTTACGCCGTGCAGTCTTCCGTACGCCATTTTTTATAGACGTCACCAGGACTTGCACCACTCATTGATCCTGGCCGGCAAAGCCAGAATACACACTTCGTGCCATTTCACAGCTTCAGACGTGTACGTACGGTTAAATCTGGTGGCGCTTACGTTCTGAGGGTGTGACTTCGTAATAGGCGAGTGGCGCTACACTTTTTTTTGCACTGGACAACACTGCAGTTCTGCAGCTGCACTTGTACGTAGTTAGGCTTATATGATCGCCTGATGGCGCCCCCCGCTACGGCACTGTTCATTGATAACGCTCCGCGTAATTTCCTACGACAGTTGCAAAGCAATCGTCACAAAATTTCATTCAACGGCAAGGTTGGTAGAGAATTTTCTCTCTGTAAACACTATGCCGTAGCTTAAATGCCAATCCATGTCTTTGTATACTATTCTTAACCCCGAAACTGCATACACTTTCTTTTTTATATTGGCCATATGCCTCCCAGAGTAAGCGGAATTCGAGCCTGATGGGAGATGCGCGAGAACTCTCAACCGAAATAAACCGGTTCCGTTTCGAGTAGGCGCATCCTTTTTAATTTACTCTCAAAGGCAATGTCACTTTATCTTTATGCAAGTTGTCAGACATATGCCTGTTGTAGTATACAAATATGAGGTAACTGCTGCTGGGTTCGCTGCGGTGGGCACCTGCGGGAAACGTTAGTGTGGGTGGGTTCTAGTGTGCTGGTGACCTAAGTTCTGTGGAAAAACTCATTTAATTACTTTTATAATAATAACTTACCGTTCACTGTCTATGGGTATTGCAGCTGTCTGAGTGTGTCATAAGGCCTGGTGATCGGGTAATAGACATTATCTGAATCAGCTTTCACACATGTCCCAATCAAATGGGCTATCATTAGGCACGTAGCCAAGCAGGGGGCGGCAGAGGCGGCTGCATCAAACAACAATGCTTATCAGTTGCCGGACATAAATGAAATAACTCGCTCCGTCTACTTCATGCCATGCATGCCTTACTAGTCATTTTCAATATCTGTAATTTTAGTAAGATCTTCCTGCATGAAGACGCTTGCAAAGAAGAGGTTGAAAACTTTTGCCTTATCCTGGTCTGTTTCTGCCATTTTGCCATTGCCTAACATCAAGAGTCTATCCCTGACCTTGTTTTAACTTTGGTGCTGACATACGCCCTTGGATTTTCATTGAGTTTAGTTGCTAGACCATTTCAAAATGTTCTCTTCAGATTTCTAGTCATGTTTCTGAGCTTGTTTCTGGCTTTAGTAAGATCAGCGTAGTCCAAATATTGACCCATTTGTAGGTACTTTTTCTATAGTCGCTCCTTCCTTTTCCTCAGTTTCAGAACTTCTTTGGTCATGTACAGGTTTCTTTTCTTCTTTGGTGGCTTCTTCTTTGGCACAAAGGTTTCAGTTAGCCCTTGCATGGTGGACTCGAACATGTCCCATGCTTCCTGTGTTGAATTACAACTTAGCTGAGTGACCAGCTGTGCTCTTCTGAGTTCCCTTTTGAAGCCGTCATAATTTGCTCTCTTATAGTCTGTTTGTGGAATCTGTAGCTTACGCGTGTCCCAAAGATCGTGAGCCAACTCAAAACTAGTGACGATATGATCACTATGACCTAGGTCATCAAGTTTGTCAACAGAGTTCTCAGTGTCTGTCATTACCAGGTCTAGAATGCGCTCAGCCTGACCCTGCCGAAACCTTGTTGGCTGTATCACATGTTGATATAACAGTAGGTCCTGAACTTTGTTTAAAGGGAATGTTTCACTTCTCTGAAAGTTGTCCAATGAACGCCGCTTGTGGTGCAAAATATGAAGTAATTGCCTGCCGGAACCGATTCTGACATTTGTTTCTCTCACAAACAGTGCTCAATTTCATGAAACCTGAGTTTAGTATTTGTTAGAATGAACCTAATGCTACATACACGCACCCACTGAGGAATCACCCTTAAGTAGGGTCTTTGTTGTTAACGATCTCTGGGCTGAAACACCTGCTGCTCAAGGGCTTCAGTAGCACGGAACGCTTTGCCGAGCAGGCCGATAATGCAGCTCGGGTGGACCCAAGCGATGATTGCTGTTGTGATCGACTCGGTGGTTTGTTTTTAACTTATACCATACATAATTTAAATGCCAAGCACGGAAAATGGCTATCTCAACTCAAATATAATGTTAAGGTGGGACAGTCCCTTTAAATGAATGATTGAAGTTTAGGTAGTTTACTCGGCTACTCCAAGTGCGCACGCTGCTTGGGCGACGTATCCTGACTTTGAGTCATTTTTTGTCACTTAGCAACAGTTGAACGCCAAACCAAATGCTACCACTCGATGCGCCGGTCAATTCTGCACAGAAGTCTGTCTCTATCGTCTTCAAAATTGAAGTTTCATTTTCCGAATTAAGAGGCACTTTGAAGGCAATCCGTCCCATAGTGCAGTGCCAGTGGCCACCTTTGACATAGCATACCCATGGTGATGCTGGTGGCACTGAATAAAAGTGGTAACACTCAGAATGCCTGCGACAAAAGTTCGTGGTCGTGGTGCTTGGCGTTGTCATGATACTCCCTGACGGGTAAGGATTTAAAGGGACACTGCCACCTTAACATTATATTTGAGTTGAGATAGCCATTTTACGTGTTTGGCATTGCAATTATGTATGGTATAAGTTAAAACAACCACCGAGATCGAATCACAAAGAAATTTGAGTTACGTTTTGACATCTGCAAAATCGTTGTCCCCAGTGTATTTGAACCGATGTCGTCGTCTGAGCCGATGTCGTCGTCTCTGTCGACTAAATGTTGATTATAGTCGACTTGTTTTACCTTTGGCCATACATAAGTCATACACTAATCAAACATATTGCAGCGTGAAGGTTTTATCTATTTCCCTAAATTCCTTCATATGACGTCATCAGCCCAAATATTAAAACTTAATTTTGAATGTAATTGAGCACTGTTTGTGAGAAACAAATGTCATAATCGTGTTCGGCAGCAATTACTTCATATTGAGCACCAAAAGCGGCGTACATTTGAGAACTTTCGGGAAGGTGGCAGTGTCCCTTTAAAGAAAGCGGAGGATATTGACCACAACAAGCATCAACCGTCCTACCGCACGCACCTTTTAACCTGTGCGGGCTTAGCTTTGCATGTATATAGGTAACAAAGTTACGCGTCACTCACAGACACTTGTTTGTTTTGTTTGGTTTGTTTTGTGTTTCAGCTCTCTTAGTGCGCGGTGATGACACCGCGTACTTTCTGTAGTACTTGCTGAGGCAGAGTCACTCATCTCTTTCAGACTTATAAAAACACATCACTTATGGTATATTTCCGGTAAAATATGATGATGATGATGATTGGGGTTTTAGGGCGGACCGACAGCGAAGGTCACATGCCGCCCATCCGGTAAAATAAGAAATACTATTAACAAATATACTTGTTTATTGCAACGACAGCTGCAGTTACCCAGTTTTTTTCTTCTTCTCATAAAGTTCAATATTTTTTATAATTTTTCATGCCAAAATGAAAAAAACGACACCACCAAATTCTCAACGCTACCAACCAGGCAAAAAATTAAGTAAACCACAAAAATTGAATGAACAGTGTGCAATAATAAAAAGTCTTGTAAGTTTTGAATTACGTATCATGATGAGATCCAGTGATTTGCAGATAATTCAAAACTCTAAAATTTATGAATGGGTAAAAGTGGTGGATAGTAATGCCGATCAAGTACTCGTTATCTGATACAAGTTTCGAAAAACACTTATGTTTTAACGCTGATAATTGCTGAAATGTGACGTCAACATCACGGGTCAACAGTGATGTTGACCTGTGATGTTTTTCTTCAACAGAACTTCAGACACAATGTGCCTGAAGTTCTGTTGGGGATGAGCATTGACATTGGCTACCAAATGGCGTTTGAATCGTCCCGATCTGACTGTTGGTTCCGAAGATATCGCTTCGCCGGCCTCGATTCTGGCCTCCATTTTGGAACTCAAATCCATATAACTCAAAAATGTACCGACCGATTTCGATTTGTTCTACGTCAAACGACCCGCTATTGTGTTGCCGTAAATGTCGCTCAAACACCACCGCCCTGCGCTCCTTCGTTTTCGAGATATTTACGAAAAAATAGGATTTATTACGAAGTGCCGCCCACAAAAGTACCCCCTCCAGTGCGCCTGTGAAAGGAAATAGTTTACATTGGATTGTTTTTTCCATACGCGATTTGGTTATATTTTGAAGAAAAAAATATATTGTTAAAAATAGTCATACATCGCGCCGATTCAGGACAGAAGGACGTACATTATTAATTTTATAAAAACTATAAGCATGCTCTTTAGTCAGCTGGTCCTTACGTTGCGCGAATGAATCAAATGCTCCGCCAATCAGATTTGAAAGCAGTCGCGCTCCAGCCAATCAGATTCGAATGTAATCGAAAGCTGCAAGCTGATCGGCTGATTGTATATATACATATGCATTGCAGAGGCTTTAGCCTCTGTCCAGGTATGCGTTTTCCTTTGTACCCTCATCCCTATGTAAGGCCCACATTCCTTCGACACAAAGTCAAATGTATTTAGCTGGGGAGTATTTTCAGTCAAGAAAACTTGCAGTCAGTTTTTTTTCTCAACACGAGCTACAAAACTGCTTTACCATATGCCGAGATATCCCTTTAACGTTAGCACGTCAGGGTGGTATAACATTTCAGCTCAATGTTATTTGATCTGGGAAAACATTTGTGCCCCGGGTCGAAATGTTTTCCCAAATCTCGTGCAAATAGTATAAAGAGTGAAAAGGTGACTGATTGAATTAGAGTTAGAAAATAGTTAAAGGGAGTGTGCCTACTCTTTTGAAATGTCAAATATATTTTGCTTACGGTAAGAAGCTATTNTATTTCGCCTACCTGCAGGACAGCGCCACACAGCCAGACAACAGTTTCGTGACTATTTCGCCCACCTGCCGGACAGCTCCTTGTCCATGTATTTGGCGGCGAGTCGGCACCCGACCACCTCGCTCTGTAGACCGACGATGTAGGCGTTCAGCTGGTCCGTCTCCGCGCGCAGACCGTGCAGCTCTGACATCAGCTTCTCCTCCCTGAGCAGGTCCCGCCGCCGCAGGTACAGGTCTGAGTCCTGAAACAGGTGCAATCACAGGTCAGAGTCCTGATACAGGTACACCAGGTACAGGTCAGAGTCCAGCCAGAAAACAAAAACGTAGAGCTCAAGTCCTGTCCAGCTGGGTACAGACTAGTGATGTCATTTTCCCAAAATTGCCTGCCCAAAACCAATCCAATACCGAACAGGTGGCATTTTGGTTGACCAAACATTGACCGATTTTGGTTGAGGCCAAAAATGTACAAGATTTGACAGATTTTTTAAAAAATAGTATACTTATTTATACGCACTGGCAAAAATAGCTTTGCTTACATCATAATTCATTAAACGCACATGTACAGTTTCCAAAAAGGCATCATAATTGTGAAAAAGGAACTAAATACATTTGCAAAGCAAAATAGTGGATGCTGCAACTTGCAAGCAAGACCAAAGACACTTACATTAATTAATTTAATTTCGAGCAAATTGTGTGTCAATTTGTTGGATAGAAATAATAATGCGTAAAAATGTGACAAAAAAGCGAGTTGTTTAAGATTAAGCTGACCGAAAACTGCCAAAAAAATTATAAGCCTGACCGACCGATTACCAAATCGGTCACACAATTTTTTCGGTAACCCAAATTTTGGTAACCGATTGACACCACTAGATACAGACATAAGCAAAAGCCGCGTAGAATCACGCTTGCCCCAACATTCATATCAATGACCAGAGGCCGTTTGTTATAAAAAATCGAGCCACGGCCTCAATTTTTACCAAGATCATAGGCTCTTGATCTGCGAACTACTGTTTATGGTGTCTCGAAATAAAACAACGGAAACTCAATTAATACAAGCATGCTGGTGCGTTTTCAACCAGTTGTGTTGATAATACGACTTGCTAATAAAGTGAAAATGGCCCAGCATTTATACAAAAATATAAATCGAGCGTGGCTCGATTTTTTTTTATAAGGAACGGCCCTCAGGTCCCATCACCGTACCACAATGAGCGCTGCTAAAGCATCACAGCAAAAAAGGACATAACACTGTAAGATTTACAGTTTAAGCACACACACTGACCAGTGGGAATCAGTCCCACCAGCCCACTATGGAACGGATCGCCTTCAAAATGCCTCTTAATTCACAGTTTAAGATACAACTGCGATGATTTTTATGGTTTACAAAGTAATTTGACGCGCTGAGTTCGAATCTGATTGTTATTTAACGTAAAAATATTAACTTAAGCCATTTGTCCCAACATCATTGACGTTCATACACGGTGTTCATGTTACCATGTTCACTGCATTACAATTGTTTACCGTTACCCATGGCAAACTACTGCCGACTCAACTAATTCAAAATCTCTCGAAATAGCCTTGAATGGTACCCATGGGTAACCAATGCGTACAAGTGTTCCTGCGTTACCATGTTTACCGTTACCATGGCAACCACTGCCTGCCACTCAACTAATCAAAAATCTCTCGCGATAGCTTTGATGCGTCGGAAACCTAAGAATGGAAACGGCCTCATCGCATGCTTTAGCCTAACCAGCTGGCCGGTTGAACGCTAACTTCAAACTAGCATATTTTCCCAGAGACGCAAAGAGACCGCAAAAACAATTATCTTGCAACCACCTTTGGCATGATTGTTTCCGTAGTATACGTCATGGCAAAAACTTGGCTGCGACTGGCTGCACTTTTTTGTAGACTAAGCATGAAAATGAGAATATGAAATAAACATGAATCAGTATTGCAAGCGATATTTCAAGTGTTTCTAACATGCTTTAAAACATAGTTTAGCAGTTCGTTTAAGGGCGTATATGAAAGCTGAAAGACCCACGTTTACGTTGGTATTCTTAGTTTCAACATAGGAGGATAAATTGTGCGCTAAATGAATGATGAAGTTTAGGTAGTTTACTCGGCTACTCCAAGTGCGCACGTGCTTGGGCGCACGTTAGCCTGACTTTGAGTCAATTTTGACACAATAGCACGTTTGAACGTCAAAACAAATGCTACACTTTCGATGCGCCGCGTCAATTTCTGCCAGAAGTCTGTCTCTATTCGTCTTCAAAATTGAATCAGTTTCAATTTTTCGAATTAAGAGGCATTTTGAAGGCGATCCGTCCCATAGTGCAGCCTCGCCGCCATCCGAGAAGCTCTCCTCCGCTGTGGCATGAGTGGTTCATCAGTCACGCCTCCGACTCCCCCGCCTCGGCCTACGCCATCCGAGAAGCTCTCCTCTGCCGTCCAGCCCCGCTGTGGCATGAGTGGTTCATCAGTCACGCCTCCGACTCCCCCGCCCCGGCCTACGCCACCCACCAGTTTCTTCATGATGTTGTCCGAGTCTGCAGCTCCGGCAGCTGTGTGTTTGTGCATCTCGCAGCTGGGCGGCGTGCAGCTGCAGTAGCTGGTCCTCATCTCCGTCTCCATCACTCGCCGCGCCGCCTCCGCCTCCTGCAGCTCGTCACGCGCCTGCACCAGCGCCGCCTGTCGGCATGAGGGGAAGGTATTAGTGCGCGCCGCCACCGGAAGGTATCGGGACGTTGCATAGAACTGTACCGGCATGATGCGTGAACAATAATTCATTTTGCAAAGAGTTAAATTACTCATGCCTGCTCAGGCCATCAGAGTGACCTGAGCAGGCTGAAGCAAGATTCCTTTACTAAGGCCGACGTACTCAATCAATAAATGTCCAAATGTCCAAATTAATCGCTAAAAATATGATGTCGCCTTCAGACTTGTGATTGATTCCGATTGAATAATTATTTTTGATTGAATCATTCTTATTTGACGTGAATCATTCATGAATCGATTCACCTTCTCGTGTATAATTCAATGAATCATTGATTGGAATTCATTCATTTAAAGAAAATTAGGGTGATTGAATCATTCATAGCACAATGAATCGTTCTTTTTGGGGGACAGCAGAAACTATACAAACGACAGCCCCAGTCTAATAATAGGAATCAAACTGAGTGAACACATGTCAAGATCACTTTCAGCATCTTCATTTGGTCTGTAAACACCCCCATTCCAATATATGCACTGTTATTTGCGCCTACGCATTGCCAATAATTTTGATTGAATCATTCATGAATCATTGATTGAATGAATCATTCATGATTTATTCATGTAAGCCTGTGAATCGTTCATCAGTGGTTATGTTGAGAGATTGAATCATGATTGAATCATTCATTTTTGCCGATGAATCATGATTGAATCATTCATTAAAATTGGAATCAATCACAAGTCTGGTCATCTTGAGGCAGATGATATTAAAATATAAATATTCCCCGACAATCCATCCAATACAATAACTCAAGCCACAATGCCTGTGCCAGCCTGTGCCTCGTTTTAACTCTCGAGCACAGTCGGGTGAGTCGGTTCCGGCTGCAAGGGACATGCAGTGTCCTCAGCGACAGGGCGGGGGCGGGGGCGGCAGTCAGGACCGCCACAGACGGCCGACAGAAGTACGCCAGCTGACTGCCGTTCTCAGTCATCCCCTGGCCAGAGACGCACGGCACTCGCCTGATACAAGCGGAACGCGGACGAGCCACCTGCGGCCAGCGACCAGGCATCGTCGCCAGTCGCACCGCTCTGCCACACACCAGCAGTGACCCCGTGCCGGGCGTCACATACCTGTGTAGTGTTCAGTCTGACCCGACCTGACCTGGCCTGACCTGACCTGACCTGACCTGACCTGGCCTGACCTGACCTGACCTGACCTGACCTGACCTGAACTGGCCTCGCCTGACCTGACTGACCTGACATGGCCCGTTTGAAGATCGGTACGGAGACCTTTGGGGCAATACAAACCCAATGATGATAATCAGAGTATGTGTACACGCCAGTTCAATACATTTTCTTCTAGACGTTACGAATATATGTTACGATCTTTAATTTGAACTCAACTAGAAACAGAGTGAAAGCAAACGAATGGCCACGCAGTACTCCCCGGGAAACCAGGAAGAAGAAGTGCACTGGAAAAGTGATGATGATGATGATTGTGGCTTTAGGGCGCCGCATCAAAGTAGTTATATGGCGCCCATTGGGAAGGTGACTTAAGCAGGAACGGTAGTGTTGATGTTTATATCAAGTAACCAGCACGTGCAAACACTACATCAAAGCACAACACCGCTGCACGCCACATCACCAGAGCATCACCGCTGCGATTCAACACAAACATATGATAAACAACACGTCACCAATTCAAAACCACCCAGACTCTTTGTTTGCTTATTGGGGTGTTTGGGCGCGCCGACAACTAAGGTCAATTTGCGCCCATCACCCCGACTCTGCACCAGCAAATCACTTGACTGGCACCCTGGCGTCGCCTATTCACTTGCAGGCTGATCACGTGATCGCACTAAGACATCATCAGGAACGCCATCAGCTATCAGGCCGGGTGATGACGCCGGCCAGCATCGCTGTAGGAGCTGACAACATATTGGTGAAGGATGGCATCACTGAGGTACTCCGTACTGGTATAGATAATCGGACCATTGGTGACCATATACCAATCTGAAACATTGGTGAAGACTGAAGGGTACCCTTCACCAAAGAGATACGTTGCTACACCCCTGCCGGCCAGAGCACATGCCAGGCGCCTGGCGTCATCTGACGGCGCTGCCAGGCAGCCGGCAGCGGCGGCGGCGGCGGCGGCGGCGGCGGCGCAGCTGGGCGCAGATGAGGCCGCTCGGTCTGTAAACAGTTTGGCTCGAGCAGCGTTGGTGACGGCGGGGGCGGCGGGGACGGCGGGGACGGCTGGGTGCGGGTGGACTCGTCTGGTGCCGACAGTGCCTCCCACAGAGCGCAGCTCCACGGCCGCGTGACACCTGGAGGAGCGACCAACA
This sequence comes from Semibalanus balanoides, assembly GCA_014673585.1. Lineage (NCBI taxonomy): Eukaryota > Metazoa > Arthropoda > Thecostraca > Balanomorpha > Balanidae > Semibalanus > Semibalanus balanoides. The sequence continues at coordinate 18,036 of VOPJ01012942.1, read as the reverse complement.
GCGGCGTGCGGACGTTTGGAGTGGATCGCGCTGTCCTGTGTGCGCGCGTGCGTGTGCAGTGTGCACGTGCCCGCACGTGTGTGCGCGACGCGTCAGGTCCACACGAGTGTGCGCGACGCGTGTGTGTTGGAGCGTCCCAGACCGAGGTATGCGCGGCCCGGTGACCCCGGCAGGTCAGGCGGCCGGCACCGTCGCCATCGTACTGCTGATGCTGGCAGGGCCGGCACTGACGGCCGGTCTGATCGGCACCGGCCACGCCAGTCCGGTCCAGGCGGAGGAGGACGCAGCGCCCCTGACCAGTGACCAGGTAATGTGCCGCTCCCGCCGCTCAGTACGCCTCACTACACTGGGGCGCACGTGGACCTCGAAATCAAGGCGCATTGGGTCGCTGCTGGATCTCAGTGTAAAAGGTTGTCAGCTGGTGGGTCGCTGCTGGATCTCAGTGTAAAAGGTTGACAGCTGGACGCGGGCAGCTATGCCAGTATAGGAAGGTTTCAATTCGAGGAGGCAGTTTCGAGACAGGTCGGAGTCCGGCAACAGCAACACGCTATATCGTCCCCCCAGCCAGGGAGGCCTCCTAACATACGGGCACACATCTCAGGACGGCATATCAACAGCACGTGTCGCGGAGCATGTGTCAGCAGCACAGTCACGGTCGTCATGGGAAAACCAAGTGACCCCGAGGGCGGGAACCCTGGCTGCCACTCGTCTGCCGCTAATAATGTCATGCCCGGTCCTAGCATTGTATAATGGTACCTGAGTGATATTCAGTTAGTTGATGCCGATTTGGTAGCAAAATACGATGCCAGCGCACGATATCCAAGCTGACGCACTTCACCTTCCATTTTAATGCAAGATATAAAGCGCATGTTATAACCAGCGAGTCGCTGGGAGAGGCTATTTTGCCCCCCCCCTCCCATTTTTTCGACGATATCATGAGAACGCATTTGGATGGCGACTTAAAACTTTGGGTTTCTTTAATATAACTGTGTTGGTGACATGAGGGAACAAAATTCGGTGTCAATCGCGTGCCAAATCAGGTAACAGTGACGTCACGATTGCTCGCGGCTCAAAGGTGGCCGGAAGGCTCAAGCAGCCGCCACGTTAATAGAACCATATCGAAAGCCTGCGATGATATGGCAATGTTAGCGCGCTCCAGTCCGCCGAACTTCCAATCATCAGACCTTTGGACATAATGTTTACCAGAAGTATCGGTACAAACTACAAACCCGCATGGGTTCACCGCCTCTGTATTGTACAGCCATCTCGGACCATCAGCGGGCTGAGAACGGATGCATCTCTCCGCGCCGATGCAGCAAGCAGTCTCAGCGGCGCCGGAGCGTTACTACGTCGGTCAGACGGCCAATAAATAAACAGACGGCGGTGGAGGGGGTAGAGGAGGGAGCGAGAGACGGAGAGGGGGCGAGCAGCGCCGCACCGGTCACCGAACCAGCTCAGCCGGCACTGCCGACAGACGGGGACCAGACGCGTCCGGACCACCCGGCCGCAGAGACGGCTCGACCGACCGACCGGCGGCCCCCGCTTCCGGGCTGGTATCCACAGGGCAGAAGCCTGCAGGTCTAGTCACCGCGAGACCCGGCCACAAGCTGGGCCCGTTATTTGATGCGTGGTTCGGTCCTGCCTCACTGAGATTCTTCGTGGCATTACTTATGCAAATTATTTTGTTAAATCTGGTTGGCAGACTTGTGCCTGGATCCCGAAGTTGGATCAGGGATCCCAATGAATCCCTCGATATAAAATGCATGAAGATCTTGGATCCCAGTCCCTCTGCGTAAAATGCATGAAGATATGGGATCCCTCGGCGTAAAATGCTTCAGGATCTGGGATCTCAGTGAATCTCTAATTTAAAACGAGTCTTAGATCTTTGAAACACATGATGCGGGGACTAATATCCAAATTTATGGTCTCTATTTCGCGTATGTACTATGTAAATGTACTATGTAGCAGGGTTGCGGAGTCGGAGTCGGAGTCGGTAGGAGTCGGTTATTTTGACCGGAGTCGGAGTCGGTCAAATTTTACCGACTCCGACTCCGGGTGTCAGTTATGGATAGCGCATGGGCAAAGTATTTTTTGGTGCATTTAAGTGAACCACCTGTGGCGATGACTATAGAAATAATGCCCCTTCGACTAAGTTTGGTTCGATTCCATCAATGATTTTAAGGTAAAAGGTACAATAGAAATTATTTTAAATCACGGTGGGCGAAATGGACCTGAGGTGTGTTGTCGCCCGCGTCGGATGCAGATCCAAAATGCCATCGCCTGGAAGCTAACCCGCTATTGACTGGGATCTCAGCTGAACCCCATTGACGGTGGGCGATATTCGCCCCTGGTTATCTTCNAACCCGCTATTGACTGGGATCTCAGCTGAACCCCATTGACGGTGGGCGATATTCGCCCCCTGGTTATCTTCCAAACAATGCTCGCAGGAAAACGCACAAGGTGGTTTTCGAAAGCACTAAATAATACACACCTAAAGCAACTCGAAATTGTAAAATTTGAGGTCTCATCTCAGGTCACGGTCAGGTAGCAGGTATAAAATCAAGGTATTTAAATGAATGGACCATACCAACTTTAAATACAAGGCCTTCGATTGCAACCATTATCACCCAAAGTGCTCTGAAAGGTATAGCAGGTACACATCCAGCCGCCAGCGTTATCTAAAGCGAGACTATTGGCTAAGGTCAACGTCAGGTCAAAAAAGGTCACTATGCGCCAAAGATATTAAAAAGTCGGACGACACATGCTTGATAGATTATGGACGATATCGGACGACGCATGCTTTATAGAATAATAGAAATAAAATGCATGGTTATAGGCTATTTTTCTGCCTCATCAATGTAGTTGGGTGACGTTTAAATGGCTCGTAGCTAGTCTTTAAAAAAACGATAATTCCATTAGCAATTTGTCATTAACAACTTCCCGTTATTCTAGAAAGCGACACCGTCAGTAAAAAAGCTGATGATCATTCCTAAAATGGGGGGGGGGATTACCTAATAGGTTCTCTAATTACATATTTTGTTTATTTGTAATACGTTTGATGGTTTGGTTCTGTGTGGGTGTGCGTGTGTTTTTAACTCAAAATGTTTTCCCAAATTCGAGGTAGCCTTTTGTTAAGCCCGAAGCCATTTGATACTTCCTAAACTTGTTTTGTATTTTGCTCAAAGTAATGAACGTTGTATGATTTGTTGGAGTTTATATTTTTACGTTCAAAAGTTAGTGGTGCAAATGACGTCACCAAACTTTCGCTATATCTCGAAAATGTTCGACCAATTCCTCTTCTGCCCAGAAGATAAACATGCAATTTATACAAGAGAAGGTACCAAAAGTATCACGTTGATATTTTTGGTAAAGCTATCGTTACTGTTTTTCTTCAAGTGGTAATATTTGCTCCCCCCCCCCTATCCACCAGTCAATGCCGGGATTAGCAACGATCACGATAAAACAATTTGTAAAAAAGAAATGTTTTTAGTGAAGTGCAGCCTTCTCAGGCGAGTTAAAGGTCTCATTCATTAACTATATTATATAATCATTGCTTTTAATATTCATGTGAATGGTAGCATTGGGATTTTTGGGCTTCAATAACTAAACAATCGAAAGCTGTGGTCATACGGTTTCTACCCATTTCAATGAACTGCTATATTTTCCAATAAATTATCTCCAATCTTGAAACGGGAGAATTATTGCTATGGGTGGTTACTTCTTGTGCCTGTTGACAATATAGCTTCAGCTAATATTAGGTCGGAGTCGATCCCGGAGTCGGAGTCGGAGTCGGAGTCGACTCTGGATGGTCGGAGTCGGAGTCACCTGAAAACCGATCGACTCCGCAGCCCTGGTGAAAACGGCTAGTATATAAATTGCAGGGCGCACCTCAGACCACCACTATTAGCTCTTCGGTCCAGAAAGATGGGCACCGCTAGAGCAGCTTGCCGAATTACCCCTTTGGCGTCCCTGAATTGTTGGGATGCGCCCCTAAATTGGCCTGCGCCCCCCCTTCCAACTCCTAAAAACTGGATCCGCCCTTCTCGCGCAAACAGTCCATTTGTAGTACCTATGTCCTTTTATAATGAATATATTACAGTGATTTGTTTTTGACAAAATTGTTGTATGTGGCTTTCACATCAATCGCACAAATATTTTATGTGCTTATCGTATATGAAGCTCGCTTGTTTTTGGGGTATTTAGGCCTTTTGTGCAGTGAAAGGGAATAGTCCACCTTCACTGACGGATCCAGACTCTCTCCGTGAGGGGCATCTTTTTGTGACAAAAGAGTATCCCTTTTTCTCCTCGGATTTGGGCCGGTCACGTTATTTTGGTATTCGAGCTTATTTTTTTGGGGGGGGAGAAAAAAAATCTTATTTTTTCGGGGAAAAAAATAATTCGGGAAAACTCGAGAAAAATAATTTTTCGGAGAAAAAAACATCCACACAGAACGCCATATTACGTAGCATATACACATAAGAAAAAATAACATTTGTCTCATACCAACTCGCAGGGGCTTCACCGATAATTATTGAGTCTGCTGAAATGACAAAAGCATGTTCACCATTTTTTTGTGGGGCTGGAGTTTCATGCAACATATTAATGCGGATTTTCATGTTACAGGGTGATTCATAAAAAAGTGTCGGAAAATAAAGAGCTGTATTTTCCAGAAAGCTCAATTGATTTCTGTACAAATTGGTACAGAAGTAGAACGGTTCCTGATATTTTATTGGTACAAAAATCAAGCAGTTGTCTCAAGCGGTTTCGCTGTTGCACGGTTTTGTGCAGAACATGCTCAATATGCCTTCCGCGCCTGGACCGGCAGATCGCCAGTCGCTCAGAGAAGTTCCGGATCACTTCTGCACAGGTCTCTTCCGTGATTGTTTGTGCGATGGACTCAATGGCGCCCTTCAGCATTTGAATTGTTCTTGGTCTGTCTCGAAAGACGTTGTCCTTCAGATAGCCCCAGATAAAAAAGTCCAATGGAATAAGGTCCGGTGAGTTAGGACGCCCACTGTTTTCTGTATGGTGGGAAGATGATGGCGGCTTCCGAAGTGAGCTGAAGACATAATATGCTCTGTGCAAGTGTGAGTGGTCTTCGTAAATGCATATGGATACTGGGGACATCCTTCATGGTATCAGACTCACTCTATGCCAGCAGCGATCTCACAAGTATCTCAAAGTCCTTTGACGGTCGGCGAAGGACGTTTCGGAGCTCCCAACACGCATCATTAACAAGTCATGCTTTCCATATTGTTCCCCCTAGCTAACAAGTGACGGCCCAGAAGACTCCTTACTTCTTGACCAGCTTACAAAAATGGTTGTTACTAGAAGGGGCTACGTAATAAACTTCGCTCCAACACGTGTCCTCGGCACTGTAACAGCAGACCACTGGCTTGAGCTCTATGAAGTAATCGACAATTCACCGATCGTTGACAGGCAATTGCATACGCCCACATGCAACCCGATTTGTCCCAACTTTACATAAAAATCATTGAGATATACTTACGCAAGAACAAAACTAATCACGTGTATTGCACGGCTTGTTTTATTCAGATATTTACGAGACACTTTTTAATCACATGTAACTAGGTATTTATTATTAGCGTCGCGCCATGCTTATTTGTTCGGGTTTACTGCAAAATCAAAGTATACGCGCGTGCCTCGTTGAGGATAGAACTAGAACTAAAATGCAAGTCAATTCAATTCAGTGTTAAATCGAACTGAAGACGTATGCCGATGGCTTCGTATGACGATATGGGCTCTCGATGACGCCGGCGAAGCCGCGCTGTAAATTTAAATTCTTAGGTAGTGCATAATACGTATCGACAATTTTCAGAGGAATCCAGGAGTAGTAAACGTGACCGACCTCAGGTAGAGCCCTTTTCCAGTAGGCCTATTTCCAAAATACAAAATAAGTTTGCAATTACAGATTATTTTCTTGATGATTGCCAAAGAAATTCTACAATGTTGTAATCCAACTTTTCCCTGATTATCACAAAAACCTCGGGCAGTAAATATTGATTTACTATTTAAAACTATTTACACATAGCATTGTTTAAAAAATGTTGTAACAAACGCAGATTCCTATTTCACATAAGGTTGACTCAGTGGAGAAATCGGTTGTTGGCAAATCGCTAAAAACTGTAATCCTAGTGAGCAGGAGTGTTCTGCAATAATTCAGACGAGCGCATCGTATTTGCTTTAGACGTTTTTTAACATGTTAATGCCGCTTTCAATTGGTGCGGTTGTTTCGTCTGCAACCGCGAGCGTTGGTGTCAAGCGAAGTGTGATCTAGGTCATACATAAAAGATCGTTACACCTGGCACGCGAAAAAAAGGTCCCCTACCGGTGCACCAACGCCCATTCGAGGCAGGGATATCTCCAAGCTTGAGTGCAAGTCACCTTCTACCGATTAAGTCTACATGGAGGTAATGGCCGCCGCGCGCAAGATAAAACCGAGCACTCGGCGGTATACTCTTCAAGATCCAGGTGGCCTAATGTGTGCCTTGCTGCAGTGTCCTTATCGCTAACCTTGCCAGGTCTGTTTTGGAATCACAATTAGTGTCTAGGAGTGTATTAATGCTGGGACAAACTGAACGATTCCTCTTCAAGGGACAGGCGTGTGTGTGTGTCAGTCATTGCGTCCCGTCATGCCATAGACAGTCGTACTTCGGAATCAGAACTGACCCCACTGCGCCGAGTATCTGTGCATCAACTGACAAATTCAAAATGACGTCATCGGGGCACCTTGTTTTCTCGGGCAGACCATGCCAATGGCACGTCGCTGACACTTATTCTGAATACAATATCGATGCACACGACTGAACTATATTACTTGCTAAAAACAATACGTTACAGTTTATAAACATGCACAGATAGACAGAGCAAGATATATTACTCAAAGGCAGATACTAACCAAACTCATAAACTGTTAACAGAAACTTCAGGATCCAACAAGCATAAATTGGCACTCGCGCGGTACGATCCGTATGTTGAAGCCGCGTACAATCATGCGCAACCCGCTTATAGCATTTATGTGCCTCTTCCGCCCGTTTAATTTGCAAAGTTCTTGAGATGGCGTTCTGCTTTAACAAACTTTTTTTACTACTTTAATTTCACACTTTTTTACAATCGGTTAATTCACAATGTGCTGATTGTTGTGTGAATCGCTTTTGTGAGGTAAAAATTTCTTGCGTTTGTAATCACAAACATATGTAATTACAAACTTCTTTGTGAAATAGGCCTCAGGTTGCACAACTCGGTATGATGACAAATATTAAAATAAAGATAGCTTGTATACACATTAGCCTCGGGTTGTAAATCACGTTGACCAGTGGCAGTCAGCACCCAATAGTACATATATAATAATAATCTGGGGCTTTCCAGGACAGATCAACAAGGGGGTAGCACACTACATCTCCGATTTCAGCAAAAGTCCGCTATAGGGGTTATCTGGGGCGCCAAATTGCGCTTACATTGCATTTCAGCTCGATTGTAGTTACGGCTACCGAGTTATAGCCTCCGGCATGACTTAGCCAATAAGACAATAACTCCACAACAAGTTATACGCTTCCTAGAAAATCATACATTTTCTCATTTTCTGAATAGTAATGAAGTGAGAAACATCATCTCAAGCCCAGTTTGCGTTCTTGTGTGGATTCTGATGAAATGACGAGTGACCTCTGGTAACCCGACATGACCTTGAAACGAGCACAGTGAAAATAATTATGTTTTATATTTGCGTAATATACTTTGGTAAGCACAAGGAAAGAATTGAGATAAGCATTTTCAATAAATGTACTTTTTAGTTGCTCAAACTAGCTCGTTTTTTATCTTTTCACCAACACAAAATGATTAATTTGTCCCATGATGACATTGAATGCGGCTTCTGTGCCAAACGAAGGTTTCAGGTTGCAATATAAGTCACTTAGAGGTTAATTTGAGTGAATTTATTGATTTACCAGGTGAAATTGCTGCTCAGTAACCTCTGCAAGGTCAGCAGAGGTCATTTGAGGTCACCAGCAACATTTTGCCAATAACTCTTAAAGGGAATACTTTAACCTTTAACATGGGGTTTTGAGTTGAGATAGCCAAGTTGTGGCGCATACTCGAAAATGACTTGTGACGCTTTCACATTTTCAACTGAAAAACTCTTTTAATTAAATTTAATATTCAGTCCCTAAAGTCGGGACCGGGTTACCCGTAACTCCAATTGCTTGATTGGCTATTTTTGGGGCTGATATGACCATATATGAACGTAGAGATGACGTAAGACTTATGGAACAATGTTTTATAGAATATCGCCATAGTCTGGAAATGGACAAGAACAATTGTTTCAGTACTCATCGCTGGATTGCCTGGCTTTCACAGAATTAAACTTTGTGAGATTTATCGTGATTTATGCATGCTTTAAATCGTCTATAACAACGCTTTTCTCAGCAACATTCTCAGCGTAATATCAGACGTACTAGTCTACAGATGGCCCGAAATCCGTCTTCAAATCTTGATTTTCCTTGCGTTGCATAGTTTCAGGATAAACTCCAGCTACACTGCACTGATTATGCAAAAGAAATAACACTGATAATTTGTCGTAATGAATACATTGGTTATAGCTAAGTTGAAATATTTAACACCAACTAAACACAACTTCAAACGTCCACTAAGATGAAACCACGGAAACTTTCGTGGATGAAACAAATAACGCAAGGAAAATTTATATATTTTGCTGTTTGTTTTATCTATGTGATTCGCCTATTAATGTGTAATCCCGTCGGCCAAATTATGTCCAAATAAATAAATGAAATAAGCACGTGATTTTGAATCGATTAATTACGTGGTTTAAAAGCGTTAAATTTCCCCGCAAACTTCAATCAGTATTAGGCAAGTACGTCTTGTATGCGCACGATCCCTTCAAATCGATGACGTTTTGATGACATACGTGCTTCTTAGAAAGCAGATTTCATGTTTTTTAGAGGAAAAAAGTATGAATTTGAACCAAATATATGACATTTTCATTTGCTTTTTCGTCGTAAATATATATTTTTATGACTTACTAGTATCATGATAATTAATTTCTAGCTTCTCTTCATCATTTCTGAGTTTTTTCTCTTTTTTTCACTGTGAACTATTCCCTTTAATATAATTCAAATAGAGACGTGAAAATTACACCACTGTGCTTGTATCGTCGATTCGCGTCGCCAAATATGCAAAATGACCTACCTGGGTCACCAAATGACCTTGATCTGAGGTCAAATTTTGATGTTGACCTAGCGAGGTCACCAGTAACACATTTTGAAGCGCTTTGACGAGTCAAACACGATGGTATTAAAAGTTTTGCTCTATGTATAATTAATACAAAGTTATGCACGAGCAACTGTTTTTACTAGAAACAATGAACAATTTCAACATGTTCATTGTTCAATGTTCATGAATAACTTTTTGGAGATTAAACATAAATATATAATTTAAACACCATCGTGTTTGTCTCGTCAAGAGGCTTCGCCAAATATTTATGATAACCTGTTTATGTCAACTTAAAATTTTTGATTCAGGTCAAGGTCCCAGCCCAGTTAGGTTATTTGCATATCGGGCAACGCGAATCGACGATAAGAACACATGGGTGTAATTTGTACGTTTCTAACTGTATTATATTTAAAGTTATTGGCAACATGTTGCGGGTGACCTCATTTGGCAGCCCAGGTAGGTCATGTGGCATATCGGGCGACGCGAATCGACGAGACAAACACATGGGTGTATTTTTTACGTCTCCATCTGTATTATATTTAGAGTTATTGGCAACATGCTGCTGGTGACCTCAGATGACCTCAGCTGACCTTGCCGAGTATACTAAGCAGCAATTTCAGCTGGTACATAAAAATTAAATCAACGTAACCTCCAAGTGGCTTATAGTGCAACCTGAAACCTACGTGTGACACAGAAACCGCAATTCAATGCCATCATGGGACAAATTAATCATTTTGTGTTGGTGAAAAGAGAAAAATGCGTTATTTGGAGCAATTAAAAACTACATTTATAGGAAATACTGTTCTCCTATTTTTGTCCTGTGCAAAGAGAGCTTACCAAAGAATATGATAAAAATATAAAACAATCTTATTTTCACTGCGCTTATTTCGAAATGCAAGGTCAGGTCACCAGAGGTCACAAGTCATTTCATCAGAATCAACACAAAAACAAAAGCTAGACCTGTAATCATGTTTCTTATTTCATTGCCGTTCAGAAAATGTATAGTTGTCTAAGAATTGAATAACTTGTTGTGGTGTTATTGGCTGATTGGCTAAGTCATGCAAGGTGACCTCACGAAAATGCCGGAAGATTTAACTCGGCAGCCGTAGGCCGTAGCTCCACTCAAGCTGAAACTTGCACAGCACGATTCGGCGCCCCAGATAACCCCAATAACGGACTTTTATCGAAATCGGAGATGTAGGTTGCTAATTCGTGGTTTTCGCTTGTCGATCGATCCTGGAATGCCCGAACTGTCCTATACATCTGTACATGGGCGGCGCCACCGCGGGGGCAGCGGGGGCAGCTTGCCCCCGCTGTGGAGAAGCAGCGGAGGTAAAACTATGTGTTTGCCTCCGCTGGAATTTGGTAACTGGTGAAGGCCGTTATTCGTTGAAAATAGTTACAATACCAAGTATTTGCAGCTCACTTTTCTCCATTTCCCCCAAATTTTTACTTCAAATTATGGAAGGCTGTTATTTTATTTTCAACATAATTTGTTGTTAGGTAATTTTACACCACATAAGTGCATAAGATACCTATTGCAGAGAAATGCAAATTAAAAGGACATTATCGTTCCTAAATTAGGTACTGGAAGTGTACTGCTATATTTTAAACCGATAAGGACACTAATATTTTGTCACAAATCTGGCTTTTACACTCAGGATTTACAAATTACACACTTATAGTCGTTTGCAAGATTATTTTGTTTTGTGCTGTGGGGATACCATTTTTAGGGATATTATTTTTTGATTTTTTGTGTAAACAACTTCAGGATAACTTAACATCAATTGCCATTGATCTGAAGCACCTCACGTCCTGATTCAACGACCGTGCGCCCATGGTCCGATGTTTGATCAGGCGGCGATCCCGTGCGCGCCATTGGCCTGGTAGTCAGCGGCGATCCGTGCGCCCATCGGTGAGTCCAGGCGCGATCGCGCGCCATGTCCTGTGTTAAGTCAGCTGCGGCATTCCGTCGCGCCCATGTCCTGTTTTGAGTCAGCGTCGATCGTGCGCCCTATGATCCTGTGTGAGTCAGGCGGCATCCGTCGGCGCCATTCCTGTGTGATAGGCCGATCCGGCCGCCATGTCCTGTTTTAAGTCAGCTGCGCATCCGTGCCGCCGGCGCGGTGATAAGCGCGCCTCATGTAGCACCGCTATCTTGCGTTGTTTAGAACTTAGATGTGAATCTTGTTCGTCGATAAGCCCCAATTGCTCTATACGTTGAAAATTTTGGGCTAAAAATGTTTCCCATGGGAACATTTAACAACAAAATCGCATGCAAAATCTCATCCTGAAGCTTGGTTAACAAAACATCAAAACAATTATATCATTAAAATTGTTATCCTCACAGCGCAAAAACCAAGCGAGAAAACGGCTAGTACATGAGATTATTAACACGACTAAGGGCGCAATATCACCTAGTCATTGCAACGCTGCAAAACCCAGTTAACCCGCGAGTTACTGGGAGGGGGCTATTTAGTACTATTTATAGCCCCCTCCCTTCCGTTATTTTGCAATATCTCCTTAACCAACAGCGGTATCGTCACCAAACTTTCATTAGGTACCATGTCGCATATCTAATTGACACATGTTGACTGAATAAAAAAATATTTGGCTGTTATAGGTCAACTGGAAATGACATCAGAGTGACGTCATGTTCTGCGTTTTTTGTTGAAAATATTAGTTTGCGGGAAACGCTGCCAAAATTATAGTTTTTACGATAAACTCAATTGTCATACACGAAATGACAGAAAATAAACTCGGCTATCAAACTGCAATCTCGTTTTTCAAATTTTACTGAAATTCAAAACTTTGAAAATGCAAAAAAAAAATGTTTTTGCAATATTTTCAAAAAAGGACCCGAATTTTCTGAACACCGGAATAAATATGTTCTAGAAGAATGCAATGAAGAAGAATGCAGTGTAGCAAGTTTAAAGTCGATATTTTCCAAAATGACTGACTTACAGCCTTTCAAAGACAAATTTCGACCACGTCTACGCCTAACCATGCATACAAATTGCATTTACGTTTTTGCTTTTTACATCTAGTTATATGGAACAAACAACGCTTTATGGTCATTTTTCGCGCTCTAGTCGAAAAACGAACCCATTAATGTGTTAAACTCCTAATGACCGTAATCTGCAGTTTGACACATCTTGAAGCTCGGATGACTTTGACCTGATCTAAGGTTAAAAACAGTTGATGATGGTGATAAGAAGTGTCAGGTACACGAATCATACCGATTTACCAGCTGATTATACGTTTAATATCGCAGTTTTGCTCGACAATTACATCCACCGGACTTTGATAAAACGGTCAAACATTTTGTCTTTGAAGTTTGACATGACCTGTGACGTCATCAGTGACCCTGAGGTTAACAATATTAGGTTTCCTTCGACAAATTTGACAGAGCTATCGAATTTCGTTTCAATCTATAAGATCAGTCCAGCAGTTTGGGAGATCAGAGGGGGCTGTATTTAACCCCTCCCCCAGAAGGTCGCGTTACATTTTTTTTTTTTTTTTTAGATAGCCATTTTGCGTGCTTGGCATTACAATTATGTATGGTATAAGTTAAAACACCCACTGAGATCGAATCACAGAGAAATTCGAGTTTGGTTTTGACATCTGTAACATCCCCAGTCCCCAATGTATTTTGAATGGGGATCCTGAGCGATTGGTCGTAGTCTCTCTTTACTAAATGTTGATTAAGTCGAAACTCTGTGTTTACCTGTTTTGCCATATCTTAGCCATACAGCTAGTCATGACTTATGCAGCGGAAGGTTTCTTGTTTCCCAAAAATTCCTTCATATGACGTCATGAGCCCAAATATTAAAACGCATTTTTCATGAAATTGAGCAATATTTGTGAGAAACAAATGTCATAATCATGTTCGGCAGCAATTACGTCATATTAAGCACCACAAGCTGCGTACATTTGAGAACTGTTGGGAAGGTGGCAGTGTCCCTTTAACAAACGAACATGTGATAATTAATTTAGTCTGCAGATGATTACTACATGAAGTATCTACTAGAATAAATATATTTTGTGATAATTCATTTTTTACAATGCGTTCTAGTAGCAGTGACGCAAAACACAAACTTTTGATATGACGAGGGTGGGCATTTGTATTTTTGACAAATTCAAAGAGATAAAAGGCTACGGATACATATACACAGTAAACAGTAAACACTCTCCAAAATCCGATCCGATTCCAGTGGTTGAAGCTTTATCTTAACTTTGGTGACACCTGGCAACCTTAAGACCATTTTGCCCCCGCTAGATAAAATCCGTGGCGCCGCCCCTGCATCTGTACCAAACTGTAACAAACAGCTGGTAATAGTGCAAATGGTTTGAAAGCAGCAAGACTGAGGCAGAGAGACTTTTCCGCATATAAATGGTAAAAGTGGTTCCTGTGGATCTGGAGGAGCCTGGTGGAAGATAACTTGGGGAGATGGCCGTGGTCTGGTCCCCACGCTTCGGTCCAGAAAGTTGTGCACCGCTGGAGCAGCTTCCGGGTGCCGATGTCCGCGTCCTTGCGTTTGCGTCGCCTTTTTCGGAACTCGGCAGGCTAGCTATCTTAACCATAACCGTCAAGGAGAGCCTTTGTCAGACACTTCATGCAATTCATTTGTTCATTTTCCTAATTCGTATAAGCAGTTGTGAAAATTGTGTTAGGTCGCGAAGCGACGCGATTTGTTTCCAGTTTTAGACTGTGAATAGCAGGATTTGGACTGCTGCCAAGGCTATTTTTACGACACATTGTTATAGATTCCCCGAATAATTATTAATTTGCCCAGTGTTCTCCTAAGATCATTGGTTTTGACGTTCAGCAGGGAACGCGCGGGAGGGGCATACTTGTGTTGAAGTACACAAATATGCCCCCATCCTCCCCAGATTCTTGCGGGGGGCGTAACATTTTGCCCCTGATGCCTCCCTGGATCCACCAGTGTCCACCTTAACATGGGGTTTGAACTGAGATAGCAGACTTGTAGCTTAGAAATATAAATAATATTATACAAGGTTCGTTTATCCCAAAACTTTACCTCAACGGCTCTAGAACAGATTTTATGGACGATTTTGGCGGATATTACCAGATGACCGGATATTACCAGATCAGGGGCGGATATAGGGGCGGCGGGGGTCCCCCCCCTTGTGTCCGCCGGGCAGGGGGCGGTCGCCCCTCATCCTCCCCCGCCCCCTTTGCGCCGAAGGCGCGGAAGGACCTCGTAAGCAGACCAGTTTCCTCGCCGAAGGCGCTGAAATAGGCCCGCTTACGGAGTTCAATATTTGACGTTTGCTGCAGTGCTGCACTCAGACCAGCAGCAGCCCTCAGGCTAGGTGCTGCCCCCTAGCCATGTTTCGCCCCCTAGCCATATGCCGCCCTATGGCCAGACCGTGACGGCGCTCCTCCGGTCAGTGGCGGCGCCCCGGTTAACGACGGCGCCCCTCTAGCCAGTGACGGCCATATGGGGGGAGGGGCTAAAGCCCCTGCCGCCCCTTGGATCCGCTAGTGAGTATTGTATTGTATTGTATTGTATTTAAGAGCGTCCACTGCAGGAGTGGCTATTAAGCTCTAAGAGTATGTATGTATTTGTTGAACCCCATCCACAAGTGGCTATTCTGGCTTCACCACAACAATACAATATGCAAGCAATGCAATATCAGCATTCAAGTGACACCTACAAATTGTATTTCACTACACACAGAACGCTGAGCCAGTTTTCACCGTCGTAACGTACCAAAAGCTCGTTTGAAAGTCGCAACTGACTACTGAGGCGCTACAGGTAGTATTTCTCGACAGTCTGTTCAATGTCAAGTACTCCCACAAATTACTAGGTTGTGACGTTACAGACAAAATCAAGAATCTGTATGAAAAAAGTTATATAATATTGTTCACTTCGGATTTTTTTTCAAACACGCTTTGATTATATTTAAAATTACAACTTTTTTAAACTGTCCAAAATAGCCATACATCGCGCCTATTCAGGACATGAAGACGTAAATTATTAGTTGAATCAAAACTATATACATTCATACTCTGTCAGCTGGTCCTTACGTCACACGAATGATTCAAATGCTCAGCCAGTCAGATTCGAAAGTAGTCGCGCTCCGGCCAATCAGATTCGAAGATAATCCAAAGCTGCAAGCTGATTGGCTGATTGTATAGTCTCTGCCCAGGTAAGCGCATCCCTTTGCCAGACCCACATCCTTTCCCCAGCCCCACATTCCTTCGACAAAAAGTCAAATATATTCGGCTGGAGTGTCTTTTCAGCCAAGAAAACTTGCAGACAGGGTTTTTTAACACAGGCTACAAAACTACAATCTCAGTTCGAAACCTTATGTTGAAGGTGAACTATTTCCTTTAGCTGGTCGATTTAGGACAAACAGTGGTTGATGTTGTGCTTGTGTCTAGGGGAGTACACAAACTTGGGATCGCCTTTCGTTGTGATGAGCCATGAAGCCATGAAAAGGCCATCTTCACAACTCACAAGCGCGACAGCTTTGGTCGCGTAAAAGGTTCAGCGAGATAACCTTATAACCAAGATTACTTTACCCAGACGAGCACTGACGGATCCAGGAGGGGGGCATTACAGACAGGGGCGGGAAACAGGGGGCGCCCCCACCCCCACACAGGAACATAGGGGCATTAAATACAAGTCTGCCTCCTCCCCCGCGCGTTCATGCATTGAAGTGATAATAAGGAAAACCCCTCCACTCCCTCCCCTGGTCAATAACCTTTCGCTTTCGCTGATGAAACGGAAATTCCCCAACCCCAAACTCGAACCCTAGATCCGCCAGTGTAGCCGAGTACATCCACGAACTAGCTTCCCACGCCATTCATAGTACACAATACCGGCAATCTCTCGATATCGGGAGATCAGACCAAACGCCGCAGAGGACACCCGAAACCGTTTATGCTTTCGGCAAGATCAACACGCGTGATGACGTCAGATGTTAGCTGCAGCCGGCAGTCGGCCCTGTTTGTCTCTGTGTCAGGTTCAGATTACCGGGTGTGCCGTGTGTTAAACATGGTCCACTTTGCGCACACACGACCCCCAGTCTAACGCTGTCCGATCATCTCACAATAATGCTCACGGGATGTAGAGAATTGTTCGTAGACACGCATTGCAAAACATTAAATGCGATTGGAATGGGTAGTTTTTGCGGCTAAGTGATAAAGACCCAACAAGTCATTAATTGGCCAAAGTAAAACGAATAATACTCCTTTCAGTCGAGACAGGGCCGGCGTGTTATTCGGTTCGTGGGGGGGGGCAGCTTTCCTAGAAAAGAGCTTATTATACTAATATATATATATATTTCTATTCAGGGTCGTTTGATTGTGCGGACAGTCTTTCTGTTTTCCACATTAAGTTCATGCGTTAGGTGAATCACCTATTCGCGACGTTTCATCCAATATTGGACATAATCAGGTTGAGAATAATAATAAAAATGCATGTATAATTACTAATCTACTCTACATTTGTAATGAACATGCATGACGATTACATTATAACACATAAACGGGCGATCTGAAAACTTGGCTAAGCTGGTTTAAAATGACAAGCAAAATTTCACGTTCAGAGATCCTGCGGGAGCTCTTCAGTGAAAATTGTCATTACTAACCTATATCATAATCTAGCTGCCAGCGGGGGGCCATCGAACAAGAGGAGTGTTCCTCTGGCGTTCAATTGGCGGTTGATCACTGGATCAGCGTCCCGGATGTAGACCGCTTCTAACACCTGAAGTTTCCTCCTGTTTTGGCACCCTTGTCGAGAATGGTCGTGTTGTCGATTAGGCAGCTGTTGCTGTTCTGGGTGTAGTGGGGTCTCATGGGCCTCGAAGGTGACGGCTTAGGCTCCGGTCTTGCGATATTGCATAGTATGCGTCGTGGATATGGTAGTTCGTGGTGTGACGTATGTAGGTACTTGGTACGGCGCGCACAGTCGCCGGTAGTACAGCGTATTTGGTACACTACATTGGTTCTTTTCATGAGTGACTAATCTTGGGATAGGTTATTCTTCATTACAAGGCTGGTAACCTTTGGGCTTTGGTAATAGATGACAAGTTTGATGTTGTCTTGATCTTGTACAGGTTTGCAGTTTTTGCGACTATGCTCCGAATGATTTCCTCTTTCTTTTTGAAGGCTGTCGTCATTTGACTCTCGTAGAAAATTTGGAACTCTTTTCCCGACGGCGGCGCACTATCGTTCCGTGGAGGCTGTGCATGTTGCTGCATTTTGAGCCGGATCTCTCGCTCAATCACTGTGGTCATTATCAGCGAGAAGTTGGCGTACGCGCTGCAGCTACTAGTGAATCCTTGGCCATGTGGAGCAGTGTTTGAACACCCTGTGAACGTACGCTCGTACAACACTCCGCTTGTACCTGTCAGGGCACTCGCTTTTCCCGTTGAGGCAGTGTCCAGAGTTGGTTGGTTTTCGGTACACTTCAGTTGCATGCTGTCCAGTCGAAGCGTCAACAACAACGTCCAACAAAACAACTTATTTTCCACGCTCTTCTCTATAGTAAACCTGAGAATGGACACATCTTCCAGTTCTTGTTTCAGTTGTTGAAGCTGCTCATCATCACGTACAGTTGCCGGCAGAAGTATCGCTACCCTTTGGCTGGCTACAGCGTAAGGCGCCTGACGAACACTGGAGCGGTAGGCTGTGCCGCGTCACACCTCGGGTCGCTAAGCCAGTCCATTCTAACAGCCACAGTGACCAGGGCTGGTAAAAACTCTTTCAGTGGCGCCAACCTAACCTGGTATTGGAAAATTCGGCCCCCAGGTATA
>VOPJ01012941.1:0-15634 GCA_014673585.1 Semibalanus balanoides | reverse complement strand
GGATTTCTAACGCAATGCCTTGAAATATTCCCCCCTCCAGTTGACGCAAAGGTCCACCGCAGTCAACGGTAAGAAAAACCCGTTTAATTGTCTCCACGGGCCCAGTGATATAATATTTTTGCAATGAGGCCCGACGCCCGCCCCCCCATTTAACGACACTTTGCGCTGAGGACCCGACGCCATCCCCCCGGGTCAACAACTTTTCGCTAACGAAACGTAGCTTAACTTTTGCTCTCCAAACTCGAAGCCTAGATCCGCCAGTAGAAATCCTCCCAGGGAAAATTCCTTAGACTAGGCCTAAGGCACGAATAATGTGAATTGCATCGCACCACCCGATTCGTTTTACGCTTGTAGTGGCGTACCATATCTGTAAATAACAGGCAATCATTTCATGCGTCGTTTATAAGCGATACGGACTAGGGATCATTGAACAGATTCCATTTGACAGTATCTGGCCCGATTGGTGGACAGAACCTTGCCTCACTCGACATTAGCTTCACTTTTTCGTTATACTGAAATTTGGGAGAAGTGGCGGCAGAATAACGCTCAGCACAATGTTCTGGACATTCGTGTCGCCCCATGACAGCATGCAAAGACACTATACAGTTATCTGAACGGCGACTAACCAAAATTTTGTTTAATTAACAAGAGTTTGGATTTATGTTGAAAAACCAACTTTTCCAAATTGGACCAATCCGGTTCCAGGCATGTTTTATAAGTACCGGCCATTGCAAGCGCAAAGGAACATATGTTACGAAACAACAATATACCTGCGGTGGATAGTTCACGAGAAAACCCCGCTGACAGAATGTGCGCCGTGACAGAACGTACCCCGTTCTCCCCTACCTAAGGTAATTGACAAGCCAAGGTCAAAGTAAGGTCACAAAATGTAAAAATGTTGAAATTGATAATTATAAATACAAAGTAATGTTTCTGAATTAGTTTTGTCTCAGAAAGATAGTGTCAAAGACAGTGACAGAAATATATTTATTTTTCTGTATCTTGTCAATGAAAGCCAAAAAACGCAATTTCAAAATATGACGTCATGAGTTACCAGCACTGTAAATCCGATCACTTAGTCAAAAATGATCACATTCTTTTGAAATTTGGTTTGATAGTTATTGACATATGGACGGTTACTTGACACATTTTTTTCTCAATATCTTTAAATACTGTTTTGTGGTCATTTTTTATTTTAGGGGTCAAAAACCAAAAACTTAACAAATTCGAGGTAGTCATTTCGTAGCCCTTGTAATTTGTCATATTTTACAGTTATAGTACAGACGCCGCTTATTAAAGGAAATAGTTCACCTTCAACATGGGTTTTGAACTGAGGTCTGAGATAGCAGTTTTGAAGCCCGTGTTGAAAAATCCCTAGCTTCAAGTTTGCTGGACTGAAAAGGCTCTCCAAGTCTCCAGCCGAATATATTTCACTTTTTGTCGAAGGAATGTGGGCCATCGAACAAAGCATGTCAAGAATATGGGCCATCGGGAGGCTATACAGTAATCTTACGCGACTACTTTCGAATCTGTGCTAATGAGAAGTTGCGTTGTTTGTCGATTCGAATCAGTTCGCGTCTTTCGGTCTCAGTCCGATTTCCAGCTCCCCAGTTAGGCTTTAGTTCCTTTGCACGCGTATATTGTTTCTGTCATCAGTTACTTCTTCACTCTCTCTCTACTTTACACCACATTCTCTCAAAGTTCCTCCATTGCTCTCCATACAGCCACACCCTGCCACACTGGCACCGTGATCACATGACCCGCTTTGCCTCCAGCGCTCGAGCCGATGGTCCCCCGGTTCGCCGCCGCGCACTTGCAGCGTACCACTACGGCCGGCCAAGGTTATATGACGTAATATTCTTACCAATCATACTTTGGGCAACGAGGAACACGTGACCGAACTCGCGGTAGGCAGTTCTTCAAGACCAAATAATAAAATATAGACCCAACGCTATGTCAATAACTACTAACTTTGTTACAATCTGATTGGCTGAGCCATTGATTCTTTCTTTTGACGTTGCAGAGTACGCATTATATTTTGATAAAATCAATGATGTACGTCCTTCTGTTCTGAATCGGCGCGATGTATGGCTATTTTTGACAACATGAAAAGAAGTTTTATTTCAAAATATAACCAAATCGTGTTTGAAAAAAAATCCAAGGTTAACTATTTCCTTTAAGCCCTGCTTGGGACCGAGCAATTCTGGGCTTAATAACCGATGGGCGCTTTATCCGAAGCTCCTAATATGGTCGCAACCAAAAAGACATATGATTATCACCTGAGGTATTTATTACCTTTGCGTTATGCACTTAATGAGACCAGACAGCGCAGTGCAGCCCCTTCGCGACCGTCGCGTGGGAACTGCCGTCCGGCGCCGGCGGTTAATCCCCCGGGACACTTCCGTGCCGATGTGTGCATGCATGCTCAAACACGCCACGGTGCGGCCGGACTGAGGCATGACACAGAGCAAAAACTGCGGCACTGCGGCCGCTTGCACAGTCTAGGGTAAATGTTCTGTCCACTTCATCACCTCAACCGATGACAATGTTCCCGGTGAATAAAGCCTTCGTGAAAACGGCTAGCAGCAGTCCTTTCAGTGCTCTATTCAAATAAATCCTCCATTTCCCTGGGGCGATATTTGTTTTCGTCTGACGGAAGCTAGCGTAGAAAGTATTTAAACAGACTTTGGTTAAGCGCACCCGTTTAGTTCAATGTCAACTTTGTCTATCGGTGCTGTTTGTCGGTGCTACATGCAGTGAAATCTATTGAAACTATTTATGCCCTCGCCCCTGATACCGGGGGAGAGGGCTATAGTAATTGCATTTGATTCCACTGCGTGCAGCACCGACAGACAGGCAGAAACAGTGGACAGAACTTTTGCACGGATTGATCATTTACCCTAGACTGTACACTAGTGATGTCATTTCTCCAATTGTCCTGACCGAATTACCAATCCAATACCCGAACAAAGGAAGCATTTGTTGACGAATTCACCGATTTGGTTTTTGAAGCCCAAAATTGTCCAAATTTGACGATTTCGAAATTATAGGTGGCGGCTGGGGTATTAATATGTATATTGTATTAATGCATTACAATAACTGATTTTTAAGGACCTCGCTTACTCTTGCGAGCAATATTCTTATATCTAGATATAATAAATGAGTGTTCTATTAAGTATGTATATTAAATTTATTTAATTTTGGGGCAAATTAAGCATCAATTTGCTGGATAGAAATAAGAATGACGGTTAACAAATTGACGAAAAAGTGAATTATTTGAGATTAGCTGACCGAAAAGTGTCCCAAAAAATGGTGAAGCCTGACCAACCAGTTTACCACATCGGTCACACAATTTTTTCGGTAACCAAAATTTTGGTTACCATTGACACCACTATTGTACACGTGCTAGAGCTGCAGGGAGTGGGCGACCACGAGACTTTTTAGTGCGTGCCTGAAACTGGGCTTTAAACCGAAGCTGTAAGTGTTTATAAGCGGAGTTTCTGCCTATACTTTTGTGCAGGAAATTCCGTACCGCGGCCAAATTCCGTACCGGGCCAATAACCGAGTGTGGGGTGTTATAAGCGAGCTTCTTGCCCATACTTTTGTGCAGGAATTCTGTACCGGGCCAACTTGGGCGTAATAGCGGCTGAGTGTTATTAACCGTGTGCTTAATAAGCGGCGTCTACTGTCTTGGATTGCATTTGGCTATTATAAGTTATAAGTCATTTATTCAGATACATATACGTTGAGGGTTTTACGTACCCAGTGAGATATAAGACAAAATTAGTGTTGACACGATGAAAAGCAATACGATCGCAGTCAGTAAAAGAAGAAGAAATAAAAACAAACAAGCAACAACAAAAAACACACATTGTATATGGCAAACCTGTTATCTCACGGTGTTCCAGGTTTTCGCCGCTCTAAAAGCAAACGAACGCTGGGTGCTCGACAGTTTACACAACGGCAGCTCCAGTGCTCCTGCCGCAGCAGCCCGGGACTCGCGTAGCGATACATGAGCTCGCCGGACAAACATGGCCTACACAACGGCAGCTCCAGTGCTCCTGCCGCAGCAGCCCGGGACTCGCGTAGCGATACATGAGCTCGCCGGACAAACATGGCCCTGATGGCGTTAAAGGGAATATAACCACCTTTAACATTAGTTTTTAACTGAGATAGCCAGATTGTCGGGTGTGCTGAGAAACCCCCCAAATCCGAAATTTTTCCCTCCAAAGCTGACCTATGTGAGGTTTCAACGCAAAAACCGTTGGGCATTATTGGCATGTTTCAAACGTCACAAATCCCTGTGACCCGTTTCCATACGTCACAAGTAGTTTACTCCACTGTGATTGCCACCGCACTTCGCTTTTTGAACCGTCCGCCCAGTATTTCATTTACCTTGCGTCCGCCCCGACCGCCACCGACGGTCGGTCAGGCGCTCGGGCACGCACTAGTGGTTCACCGTATGCGTGCCCCCACGTCCCTCCCGGCCGCGACGAGCGCCGGTTCGACCCAGCCCGTCGCGTTTCACGTACCGGTGCACCCAGTCGTGCGGTGCGGCACAGCAGCTGCAATGAGGCCGGGCGCAAAGTTTGCCGTTTCGATGGCCTCCTTTGAACGTTTCACAAACTCGCTTTGGTGACGCAAGATTGGTGTGACGTCACATGTAAACATGATTACTATTTGTCGAAACAACAAATTCTACTTTTTTGCAAAAAATGAATGCCAAGGACCGTAATCAGGGCATTCTTTCCTCCATCATTCTAATACTTTTCCCAAGGTGCTATTATTCCCTTTAAGCGCTCTCTGCCACCTTGATGCAGTCCGTGCTTGGCGCACCATCTCATTGACTTTTTGCCAATCAAGCGATACCAGGGCAGGTGGACCCATCAAATTTTTATAATTTATAGGGAGCCAATAAGGCATATTGCCAATAAAATATCAAAAATCCTTGAAAAAATCAATTATATAGTCAATTGTTAAAACACTTTGTAAGTTAATGAATTTGCTGTCTGAGAAACAGGTTTGGTTTTCGAAACAATACTCTACATACAGCCCATTATGCTCATTCAAAATTAATTACAAAAGCATTTGAGGAAGATGAATGGTGTTGTCGGAATTATACCTAGATTTGAAAAAGGCTTTTGACACAGTTGATTCACAATATTCTTTTGCAAAAAAACTTAAAAGGTATGGTGTTGTTAGAAAATCCTTCGATATAATCAAATCATACCTCGCAGATTGTACACAAGACAGTTGGACATTAGAGGGAATGCAAAAACTGCCTTCCGCGGATTATTAGTGTGGGGATGCCCACAAGGATCTATCTTGGCGACCACTTTTGTTTTAATATATAATAAATGACTTAGTAAATACAAGTGTAGATGCGAGTTCTTCATATACGCTTGATGAATACGGCCATCTTCTTCAAAAATAAAAATATCATTTAGCTCTACAAAATGAAATTAATTGCAACACTGCCAGATCTCAAAATGGCTTCGATCAAACTTTCTAATCCTTAAATACATCAAAAACATTATTATCCAAGTATACTGCTAATCGCAAAACTAGCTGTGGACATAGAGTGAAAATCAAGGATATGTTATGAACAAAGAGATACAAGTTAAATACTTGGGGTACTCATTAGATTCTAACTGAAGTTGCATCACATATAAAACAATGTATAACAAATTATAGTTAGTAGAAACATAGCATGATTGGGAGAATAAAATGCGTTTGTTTGCAGAAAAACAACTGGTACAGCTATATAATGCGCTTATCCTTTCCATACATCAATTACTGTTGTTTTTATCTCGGTGCAAGCTATGTCTAATCATACACAAAAACTTTTGATCTTACAAAAAGAGCCAATGAGAATATAGTAGGAATATATTCCCCCACAAAGTGCCCAACCTATATCGGAAATATAACCATATTAAAAAATAGGTGATATTCGCAAAAACTTCAAATGCTTATAATCATGCATAAACATTACCTGCAATCAAGCTACCATTACCCATAAACAAATTTTCATTGAAACAACATGATAATATTTACTCAACAGGTTAAACAAGCATTTTGGAAATCAAACTACCAACAAAAAATTATTTAGACTCTCCACAATAGCATGTCATGGTCCTAAGCTTTTGGAACGACATAATGGCCAGTAGATTTACTCGTAAGAGGTTACCTAATTCCAAGAATGTGGTAAAAAAGATTCTAAAAAAAATACTTTCATTGAAACATATCAGTAAATAAAACATAATTAATTAAAATATAGGCTACCTTGGCTCAATTAAACTGCCAACAATAGACATAGGAAAAAGACTCAATTAAATATATTTAGTGGATATCATTACATTAGCATATATATTTACAGCCAATCATTCAATCATATACATCAATAGGCTATGATCTCTCATGGTCCACAATCATGATTACTTCATATGTTAACCTTGCTTCACGATTCATAACACCATCACTCACGACATGTAAGACTAAGAAAAAATAAACTAGAAAATGAACGAAAAAAAATGGACATGAAGTAAGACTAGAATAACCAGGGAAAATGATAAAAAACGCTTTGTCTGTCCTATTCTGTAGTGGATGATAGGCTCACACCTATTACATATTATGATAAGCTTTTTCCTTTAGTTTTGTATTTAACTTACATGTTTGTTCATGTTCTGGTATCCTAAGTTTGTAATATACTCAAAACGTAAATCACCCTTAAACCTATGGCGCTGGCTCTGGGAGCCAACAGGCAACAAGCCCTGCTTGCCAGGTTGGCTCCCTGGAGACCCAGCAGACAAATGCATGGATACATTGACTGGGACCAGGAATAGTCCCCAGAATGTCTGCATGAAAAATCCTGTTTACTAACCATATGTGATGTTGTATGTAATGTATGATTGAATGTAGAAATGTATGAATAAATGGGATCCAATTTTTAGGGGCTGTCATTTGCTGTCTTCCAGCAATGACTACTTTTGCCTTCTCTTATATAATTTTTACCACAACTAACATTGGCACTCTTCTTCTCCTAAATGCTTATTTAAAGTTTGTTTCCTTTCTTAGCTGGGAGCTTGCCGCGACTTCTCTTTATGTTCTGTGATTGTTAACGTATGGTTTTGTGAGTCGCTGGATAGCGGGAGGGGGCACTCCTGGTCACCTGTCTTGGGTGGCGGTTAGAAAAAAAAAGAAAAGAAAAAAAGTGTCCACTGCTCAAAAACGTCGCCACTTCCTGTCCACCAGCCTGGGCCGCGAAGTTCATACATCCTTTATGCACTCGGTGCAAGTGACACTTGGCGGCTCTTCCCCAAACGGATAGGCAGTAATGTATATGGGGAAATAAGTGGGCGTGGATAAGGAGTTTAAGGGCATCAGGTGTAAAGTGATGGCGGATCTTGTAGAGGGATGAAAGGATGGTGTTGCACCGTCGGACTACCATGGATATATGAGGTTCCCATGTCGAGGAGGTTCCCATGTCGCTGGTCGATGAGGACTCCGAGTGTTTATTATATGCAGTGGTAGAACTTGATTATATGGTCTTTGTATGGTATGTTAAAGTTAAGCTGATTTTTGTGTCAAAATCGTGTGTAATGAGTAGTGACGTCACCAAACTCGCTATATCTCAAAAAGTTACCGAGGAAATCGCTTCATTTGTGCACACAAGACGTCAAATCACAACTAGACACACAAGACGTCAAATTGACGAACAATAAGGTACCAGAAGTTTTACGTCGATAGCGCTAATCGTTTGTGAATTATTATGAAAATTCGTTAAACGCCGGCCGTACGAGACGGCGTATGCGTCAATGCCGGGTTAAAGGTGAACTCTTCCCTTTAATATGGCAGTGTAGTGAATTACGCCCGCTGCATTGTTATGCGAATTCACGTCATCCTAGGCGAGAAGTCGTGATTAAATGATGATATAATTGTGCTGTGCTGCTGTGGCTTCATTTAACATTGGTGCAGTATTAATTTTAACAGTACTAACGTCTGTTACATCTGCTATATTCAGATATATGCGGGCGGTGTATGTCAGGTCTCTGGCAGATATATGGCGGCGGTGTTTGTCAGGTCTCCGGCAGATATATGGCGGCGGTGTATGTCAGGTCTCCGGCAGATATATGCGGGCGGTGTATCGTCAGGTCTTCGGCAGAAATATATTGCCGCGGTGTATGCAGGTTTCCGGCAGATATTATGGCGGTGGCTTGTATGTCAGGTCTCCGGCAGATTATATGCGGGCTGGTGTATGTCAGATCTCCGGCAGGATATATGCCGGCGGTGTATGTCAGGTCTCCGGCAGATATATGCGGGGCGTGTATGTCAGGTTCTCCGGCAGATATATGCCGGTGGTGTATGTCAGCGTCTCCGCGCAGATATATGCCGGTGGTGTTATGTCAGGTCTCCGGCAGCGATATATGCCGGGGTCGGTGTATGTCAGATTCCTCCGGCAGATATATGCGGGCGGTTGTATTCAGGTCTCCGGCAGATATTATGCCGGCGGTGTATGTCAGGTTCTCCGGCAGATATATGCCGGCGGTTTTTGTTATTGTTCAGATCTCCGCAGATATATGGGGCGGTGTATTCAGGTCTCCGGGCAGATATATGCCGGCGGTGCTATGTCAGAATCTCCGGCAGATATATGTCCGCGGTGTATGTCAGGTCTCCGGCAGACTATATGTCGGCGGTGTATGTCAGGGTCTCCGGCAGATATATGTCGGCCGGTGTATGTTCAGGGTCTTCTGGCAGAGTATATGCGGGCGGTGTATGTCAGGTCTCTGCAAGATTATGCGGTGGTGTATGTCAGGTCTCCGGCAGATAATATGTCGGCGTTGTATGTCAGGGTCTCTGCAGATATATGCGGGCGGTTATGTCAGGTCTCCGCAGATATATGCGGGCGGTTGTATGTCAGGTTCTCCGGCAGATATATGCCGGTGGTGTATGTTCAGGTTCTCTGCAGATATATTGCGGGCGGTGTATGTCAGGTCTCCGACAGATATATGCGGGCGGTGTATGTCAGGTCTCTGGCAGATATATGCGGGCGTTTGTATGTCAGTCTCCGGGCAGATATATGCGGGGCGGATGTATTCAGGTCTCTGGCAGATATATGCCGGGCGGTGTATGTCAGCGTCTCTGGCAGATATATGCGGGCGGTGGTTATGTCAGCGTCTCTGCAGATATATGGGGCGGATGTATGTCAGGTCTCTGGCAGATATATGCGGGCGGTTGGTATGTCAGTCTCTGGCAGATTATATGCCGTGGTGTATGTCAGGTCTCTGGCAGATATATGCGGTCGGATGTATGTCAGGTCTCGGCAGATATATGCGGGCGGTTTATGTCAGGTCTCTGGCAGATATATGCCGGTGGTGTAAATGTCAGGTCTCTGGCAGATATATGCGGGCGGTGATGTCAGGTCTCCCGGCAGATATATGCCGGCGGTGTATGTCAGGTCTCTGGCAGATATATGCGGGCGGTGTATGTCAGGTCTCTGGAGATATATGGGCGGTATGTATGTCAGGTCTCCGGCAGTATATGTCGGCGGTGTTATGTCAGGGTCTCTGGCCAAGATATATGCCGGTGGTGTTATGTCAGGTCTCTGGCCAGATATATGCGGGCGCGTGTATGTCAGGTCTCCGGCAGATAATATGTCTTGCGTGTATGTTCAGGTCTCGGCAGATATATGGCGGGCGGTGTATGTCAGAATCTCCGGCAATATATTGCCGTGGTGTATGTCAGGTCTCCGGCAATATATGCGGGCGGACTTGTATGTCAGGTCTCCGGCAGATATATGGCGGCGGTGTATTCAGCGTCTCCGCCAGATATAGCCGGCGGTGTATGTCAGGTCTCCCGGCAGATATATGCGGTGGTTGTATGTTCAGGTCTCTGGCAGATATATGCGGGCGGGTATGTCAGGTCTCCGGCAGATATATGCCGGCGGTGTATGTCAGGTCTCCGGCAGATATATGCCGGCGGCTTATGGCCTTTTTGGCATATTTCAGCGTGTTTTCGTCCTACTAAGGCTCTGTTTAGTTTGGCTTATGATCAAGCTTCAGTGCATTCTGTGTGTTCTCTGCTGATTAATCCGAGCCCTGCTGGGGCCAAAATATATCTCCCCCTTCCCGGATTTTATCATGGCAGGTTTTGAACATGTTTATTCTTTTCATGCTTTAGACGCGGCGTCGGTCTCTGAATTGTAATGCATTGCCTGATGCTGTAGTCAGCAACCATAATGAGTCGTTCAAACAATGGATCACAAAATCGAAAATTGAATGTAAACTAAATGACTAAAGTAGGAAATGTCATCCGCATAAGATCGTGCCCAGCATCGTTTTCCAGTTGGCGTTGTTTTCTCTTCGGTCAGAACAGTAGGCTTTCCAGGCGTTATCGGTAACCCGTGTTGATCGTGTTAAATATAGTCTATACGCAACTCAGCACAGCTGTGTGACCTCCACAGACATCCAGGAGTTTTACGAGCTGACGCTGCTGGACAGCTCCAAGTCGGTGCTGCAGAAGACCTCGGAGACGCTGAAGGCGGCTCACAGATGGGACGGCAATGGCGGCACTCCGACCTACCCGCTGGCACTCACCCGACAGGTGGGTCCCTGTAAAGGGCGGCACTCTGGCCTACCCGCTGGCACTCACCGACAGGTGGGTCCCCGTAAATGCGGCACTACTGACGCTACCGCGCTGGCACCACCCGAACAGGTGCGGTCCCTTGTAAAGGGCCGGCACTCTTGCCTGCCACCCGCTGGGCACCACCGCGACAGGTGAGTCCCTGTAAAGGGCGGCACTCTGGCCTAACCCGCTGGCCGCTCAGCCGACAGGTGAGTCCGCTGTAAAGGGCGGCACTCCTGGCCCCTACACGTGGCCCTCACCCGACAGGTGGATCCCTGTAAAGGTGGCTACTCTGGCCTAACCACGTGGCCCCTCACCGACAGGTGGGTCCCCTGTAAGGGCGGCACTCTGGCCTACCCGCTGGCCCTCACCCGACAGTGGGTCCTGTAAGGGCGTACTCTGGCCTACCCGCTGGTCCTCACCCGACAGGTGGGTCTCTGTAAAGGGCGGCACTCTGGCCTACCCGCTGGCACTCACCCGACAGGTGGGTCCCTGTAAAGGGCGGCACTCTGGCCTACCCGCTGGCACTCACCCGACAGGTGAGTCCCTGTAAAGGGCGGCACTCTGGCCTACCCGCTGGCCCTCACCCGACAGGTGGGTCTCTGTAAAGGGCGGTACTCTGGCCTACCCGCTGGCCCTCACCCGACAGGTGGGCCCCTGTAAAGGGCGGCACTCTGACCTACCCGCTGGCCCTCACCCGACAGGTGGGTCCCTGTAAAGGGCGACACTCTGGCCTACCCGCTGGCCCTCACCCGACAGGTGGGCCCCTGTAAAGGGCGGTACTCTGGTATACCCGCTGGCCCTCACCCGACAGGTGGGTCTCTGTAAAGGGCGGTACTCTGGCCTACCCGCTGTCCCTCACCCGACAGGTGGGTCTCTGTAAAGGGCGGTACTCTGGCCTACCCGCTGGCCCTCACCCGACAGGTGGGTCCCTGTAAAGGGGCGGTACTCTGGCCTACCCGCTGGCCCTCACCCGACAGGTGGGTCCCTGTAAAGGGCGGCAGTCGCGGCACTCCGGCAGATTCATTAGTACAAGCCCAAGGGTGTATGAATATCGGTCACAAGTAGAGGGCCATTGTAACTTGTCTTTTTTGCACCACGATACTGTACGTTGACGATACGCACAGTACTTAAACGTACATTTTAGGCTGAAGTCATCATTTTACACTGATCATTGTGTAAGCGACATTTGTACCAAATCCATGTCCGTGTTTATAAGAGGGAACTTTGCTTACATGGCTAATCTCCAGCCTGAGCTTGATGTGTTACTTTTGGCGCCCGCTGCGCAGTGTAGCATATACTGTTTGGGAGTGGATATTCGATGCATGTAGTTCGCCCCCGGAACATGTGATCGCAGTTTATTCATTAACTCCATCAACATCTCCATATCTGTAAACTTCCCCGAGCACGGTGACGGGGTTCGCGCTCCCTGCCATCTACCGTCTGGTTTCGAAAGCGTTAGTTACTTGTCTTGCCACCGCTAGAGCCACCAGGTTCGGTTGTGGGTCGTCGGATGGTTATGACGGGTCCGAGCTTATTCTGATTGCTTTTTGTATTTGATGAAGCAGTGAATAATGTTATACCACCACAACATGCAGCCTGAATGCCCTTAACACGAATAAGCTTCAATGTGTTGCGTTGCGGGAGCAGGGAGCCGGGGGAGGGGGCGACGCCCCCGCACCCTACCAACTAACCCAACCCCCACACCCTCCCAACCAACCCTACCACCCACAGGATCTGGAAGCGACATTCGGTGTTTTGAAGTAGCCCGTCGAGTGCTGCTCGAAGATGCATGTAGATCTGTTCCTCTGACTTGATCTGATCCCTGGCTATTTTTTTTACTTTCGCCCACAGCATCAGCAGTTTGTTCTCCGTCCTGCAGTTTGTGATGGTTATGGGCGGCCGTAGCTTGCAGTTGGCGTTCGTCCAGCGTCGTCGGATTACGTTGCTGACCTCGTCAGCCACGGTGTGGAAGGAATAGTGGGAGCGTGTGCTGGTCTCCTTTAGAAGTAGGACGTATCTGAGGCAGTCGTGAACAGTGGGAGGCTCAGTGAGGCACATCTTCCTTCCCGTTCTCAGATAGTCCGACAGAAATGTTCTGTATTCAGAACGAGTTCTCTTTCGCGACATAAGAGCAGCAACTTCTCTGCACTAAAGCGCTCAAGGAGCTACCCATTACCCAATGTCCCTGTAAAACATGACCTCTTTATACAAAAAGAGCTGGACAATCGTCTGTCGATACGGACGAGATACGGGTAGATATCGGAACCTTGTCCAGATACGGGAGATATCGGAACCTTGGCCAGATACGGGAGATATCGGAATCTTTTCCAGATACGGGTAGACATCGGAACCTTGGCCGAGATACGGGAGATATCGGAACCTTGGCCAGATACGGGAAATATCGGAACCTTGTCCAGATACGGGAGATATCAGAACCTTGGCCAGATACGGGAGATATCGGAACCTTGGCCAGATACGGGAGATATCGGAACCTTGGCCAGATACGGAGAATAATCGGAAATTTTTCAGATAACAGGGAAGACCCATCGGCAACCTTGGCCAGATGCGGGAGATATCGAACTTGTCCCAGATACGGGAGACTATCGGAACCTTGTCCAGATACGGGAGATATCGGAACCTTGGCCAATACGGAGATATCGGAATCTTTCCAGATACGGGAGACAATCGGAACCTTGGCCAGATATCGGAGAATATCGGAACCTTGGCCAGATACGGAAATATTGGAACCTTGTCCAGCATACGGAGATATCAGAACCTTGGATATAAGATACGGGAAATATCCGGGAACCTGTCCATAACGGGAGAATATGGAACCTGTCTCAGATACGGGAGATATGGAACCTTGTCCAAGATACGGAGATATCGAACCTTGACCAGATACGGGAGATATCGGAAACCTTGTCCAGATATGAGAGATATCGGAACCTTGGCCAGATACCGGACTGATATCGGAACCTTGGCCAGATACGGGAGATATCGGAACTTTGTCCAGATACGGAAGATATCGGAACCTTGTCCAGATACGGGAGATATCGGTAACCTTGGTTCATATACGGGAGATATCGGAACCTTGGCCAGATACGGGAGATATTGGAACCTTGTCCAGATACGGGAGATATTGGAACCTTGTCTAGATACGGGAGATATCGGAACCTTGTCCAGATACGGGGTTATCGGAACCTTGGCCAGATGCGGGAGATATCAGAACCTTTGTCCAGATACGGGAGATATCGGAACCTTGGCCAGATACGGGAGATATCGGAACCTTTGGTCCAGATACGGGAGATATCGGAATCTTGGCCAGATACGGGTGATATCGGAACTTTGTCCAGATACGGGAGATATTGGAACCTTGTCCAGATACGGGTGATATCAGAACCTTGACCGCGAACGGTGGTGAGGGACTGGGGAGAAGCTGTGGATGCTGAGTCTTTATGAGCTATTTACACGTATAATTCGATAGCAGCAGCCATATACACAACGCCATATAATGGCCCTTAAGCCAAGGTCTAGTCACGGAAGGTAAAATTTGACATTGATCAATCTGAATACACTAGTAAAGCATGCATGACACGAAGCAGACGGAGCGAGTTATTGCATTTGTGTCCGGCAAAGGATAAGCATGGTTGTTTACTGCAATTGTAATAGGACTACCTACCTTTCTGTGACTTTAAATAATTTTTTGTTCTGATTCTGACTATGTCTTTGCGGACAGCCGAGATGAATTCGAAATCAAAGCACGTGCTTATTCCAGCCGTTTTTTATGTATGGCTAAGTGTCTTTAGTTGTATTAAATATTTTCACGGAGTCTATACCATGCATTAATTTGCGCCAAAATTATCGCCAAAACCTTTGCATAATCAGTGCAGTGAAACGGGAGTTATACCTGAAACCCATTATGCATGCAAGCACTGGCGGATCCAGGGGGGGGGGGGGGGCAATCGGAAGGGCAAATGACCCCCAAACCGCCTGAAATTGGCCCAAATTTGCACATTTTCTGATGAAGAATGACATCTACACAACTTTTACTAAGGAAAGTTTATTTTAAAACGTTTAGCAATACATAAGGGAGCGAAAACCGATGATGTTTTTTATGCAATTTTTCGGGGTGATGCCCCCCATGGCACCAAAAACTAAATCCTAGATCCGCCAATGCATGCAAGCAAGCAAGATGAAGAC
Organism: Semibalanus balanoides; assembly: GCA_014673585.1. Lineage (NCBI taxonomy): Eukaryota > Metazoa > Arthropoda > Thecostraca > Balanomorpha > Balanidae > Semibalanus > Semibalanus balanoides. Next base: position 811 of record VOPJ01012941.1, on the reverse strand, counting down.
GGAATTTGGCCCATCTTTAAGACTACGTTCGTTCGAACGCTTGGCGTTCTCACTCTCAATCTGAAAAATACATGTTTCTTGACCATTTTTTTCTTCAGAAATTCAGTGATTACATGTATTTGCTTTGTATCTGGTCACTAAAAAAAAAAAAAAAAATGGCGTCGTGAGTTAACTCGGTTACTAATACTTTGGGAGCCATAAGTCAAGCAAAAATAAATAATTGTTTTAAAATTTGGTTTGGGCATTGTCTATATTTAGTTATCCTAACGTGTGCATTCTGTGATCTATTATTATTATTAACGAAATTATTAAGATCTATTATTAACGAAATGTGGAAATGTTTCAGAAAAAAATGCTTTGTGATTTTTTGTAAAAAAACAACAACAACAAACAAGGCATATATACAATTATAGATGGCCATGGTAAATATAATGTTATTTCCTTTCATTTGGGCGTTTTTATTTGAAATTTGCTTCAAGTCTAATTTTGTGTTTTTCCACCAAAAATTACATAACGTGACGTGATTAACACGTCATTATCTCCCAAAGAACGGTATAAATTACGTTGAAATTTTAGCAGAAGATGTGCAATTGAATCAACATAAGGTACTGTAATTTTCACGTTGACGTCTATCATGGTTTTTAAGTTATTGAGAAAATCCGGGAGGAGGTAGATTTACCTTCCTTCCAGCGGGCGCGGGTTTAGATGATAAAATTATATTTTGATGAGAATTAAGATATCCGGTAACCTCATAATAAGTAAATAAATCAATAAATTAAGGCCGAAATTATATTCTTGGATATTTCGCTAT